>LS504750.1:77779-95089 GCA_900490845.1 Pristionchus japonicus | reverse complement strand
AATGGCAAAGTCGGCTGGGTTATGTTTCACTGAAACATACTTCACCATTCGTCGGGCAACCTATCAGAACACTAAATCAGCTAGTGCTGAACTACACTCGAGGAGTACTACCAGTCGACACATTTTTAAGGAATTCGAATTTTCCCTAGTGCCAAGGGTCCCAGCCAAATATTTTCACTGACTCAGATAGTTGCTCTTAAATTGCGGCTGGCGAACGCGACGAGAGAGGGTAGGGAGGGGAGAGGCGAGCCAAATTGGATTCCCGGCCGACCGACCAATCTCATTCCCGGCCCTCATTCCCGGATGAATGCACGCAGCCAACAAGATTTGCCGAGCAGAGCAAAGAGCCGTAGATCGGAAGCACATTTTGGCGCCTTGCCTTGCCTTTTCACGGGAAGTTTCCGCCCGAGTAAAGCACATTTGCCTTTGAGACCCGCATCGAACACTAAACTTCCATTCTATAAGATTCGGTCCCTAAGTTAGATAGAATCGTAGAAATCTGACTCAGCAAATCGGATATTTAGCAGCTGTCACTAACCCTCGACTACAGGTAAAGGGCAGCAGACTGAGATTACGATTTCGCCATTGCACCTGCCTTGATCAACCCTCGAAACGAAGCAGGAATTCCACCTGCCTAAGATAGAACCAGACCATGACTACGTGGGACCCTTGCGCTGCGTATCGAAGCAGAACGAAAGGAAGGGAATGAAGCTAACCTGTCGGAAGTCCATGCCCTGGGCTGCAGCGGCTGCTTGGATGCCGGCCAGCCCAGCTGCGGCTCCGAGCTGCGGCTGCGGCTGCGCCATAGTCTGCTGCACGGGAGATGCTGCAGGGGCTGCAGGCGCCGCAGCAGAGGGCGGGGCGCTGCTGCTCGCAGGGTTGACGGTTGTCGGGTCGATCGGGTGAGGGGTCGTGCCTGGAATGATTGAACATCAGCTATGTTTCACAGCCCCTTCATACATCAGAGCCCTGTTCAGATGCAATGTTCTTTCGCGAGTTGTGCCAAAACTCCCTTGATACAGATTCCTCTAGATTTCGAAACAGATTCCTCTAGATTCATAGCTCACCCTCGCTCTTGACGCCCGTTGCCACAAGGGAGGCTCCGGACTGCGCGCCCTCCGATTGAGCGGCAGACAGGGGTCGACCGTTCGGGGATTGTGCCGGGGCGCCTCCGTTCATTGCTGGTGGGGTGACGGAGGGTGTTCGCTCGAGCTTGATGGCTGAGGGAGCGATGCCGATTACGCCGTTTCTGGAATGATTAGATAATGAATAACAGAAATGGCCGATTCGGTATATGCTTCATTGTACTTTCTTATGATGAAAATTTGGAAACAAGGACGTTTCTTCGCTATGTGCTCTTAACTTCATATGTTTCACGAATCACTCATACGATGGGAATTGGCATTACTTTGATTCGATTTCGTCCAGTCTTTTAAAAACCCACTAAAATGCCGTTTTCCCCCAATTCAGCGATATTGCTCGTCCATATTGCTTGGTCTAGCCTATGTTGAAACGAGGAGTGAATCACGGGACAAATATAATTTCAAATAGCGCAGGGAAATAAGCTGGCTATACTATCGTGATTCACACTATGGAACGAGAGTTTTGAAATGGAGAGGAGACAAAACTGTTGCGCAAACAAAATACTCGGAATGGTTACTTGAGTCAAAAAAACAGTCATTGCTTGTTCAAAAGATCTGACTACTCGAGATTGTCTTGATGACACCTAAGACCCCACAAAATAACCACGAACCTGTACACATCCTCCAGTTTCGGCTGCTTGGCCGGCGGGCCTCCACTCGCGAGCATGCCTCCGTCCGACGGCGAACTGCAGTTACTCTCTCTCTTCATTTTCTTGCTGAAATGGGCCCTGGTTTGAGACCAGCAACGATGGAATTCTGCTAATCTTTTGCTTCTCCAAGCATTAAAGGTCGTTTTCATAATACTCTCAAGATCGTTCTTATTGCTACATCAAACACAAGCAGTACATAGGATAGTGTAGGTTCCTGGGTCTCCAGAGCTAGATGAGAAGTCAACATACCGCTTATGGATCGGACTCTCCCCTCCGAGAGGACTCTGCTGCATCAGCTGGGGTTGCTGCACGGGCTGCACGACGCTGGTCGGGCTGCTCTTCATCGCGGCTGCAAGCTGCTGCGCGCGTCGCTGGGCACGCTGCGCGAGGACTTTCGCGGCCTTCTGCAAATTAGTTAATGATTAGTCTTTTCGAAAATCGTGAATTTCATACATTGGCAATACACAGTGAAAGAATGTGTTATGTTACGCGCTTGTTTGGATTTCGGCATCGAAATGGAGCTGCGACGAGGATAATCGCGCTCAGCAAGTGGTCAACACCCCCTTGCAAACAGTTGTGTGTAGGTGGCATAGACAATGGTGAACACAGCAGTAACCAGCGTTCTTGCTAACGAGATATCGCCAACCCACAATAGCTACAAATAGAACGGAATGGACAAGGGATACAAGCTAATTGGAGCGAGCCGGCTACAAAGTGATACGGTTGCCACAAAGGTGTTAGGCGTTCCACGCAAGGGCGGGCTCTGCCACCCCCAAGCCAATTCAGCGTTCAGTCTGTCCTGAGTAATCAGCGACCTATGCGCATGGCTATACCGCCCGTGTTGTGTGCACGTGGTGGGGGATTTCTCTACTGTGGTTATTCAACCACTGCCAACATTTCTTAACCCCCTTGGTTTGGGTGGATCTGCTCGTAGTAAATATAGAGTTCGTCATGTTGCCACACTTCAGAGGGAGAATAATTGCAAATTGGCTTCGTCATGGGGGAAATTTCACGCGCTGTGTGAGAGTTTTCTCTTCTCACATGGGAAATGCTTGCTACAACTTCAAGCCATGAAGTCAGTTGCACGTTTGTGCTACTGCAAGTGACAGGCATCTGTCAATTAGAGTTCGAATTGCGAGGTAACGAGACGGACAAGGAAACGTGGGAAGTAGATCCTCTGTCAGGAGAAGTTCTAGGAGGAAGGAGAATGCATCCATAAAAGTTGCTATAGATAGAGCCACAAGATGAATGGGTCCCCAAACCCCTCGGTCCCAACTCGGGGACTGGGGGAGGGGGGAACGCACGAGTATTGAGAGGCCGCCCGATCGATAGTCTCCCCTCCCTCTCTCGTCCCACTCACAGAACTTGGCGAGAACGCGAGACGCGTGTGAAATACGAGCCGGAGAACCAATAAACCGCGCAGAGAGCTTCCCCGACTCTCTCCAATATGCATGCTATCTCGCCTATTTGTGAACGATCTCGTGCCCTTTCATGCGTACACTAGAGTTCGCTTTCCTTCGAAACTCTAGACCATTCAGAGATCCGCTTTTCGAACTTTCTCCTAACGCTATTCTACGCACACACTCTATCGCGACTCTCTGATCCCTGTTTTAAGCTCTAAGACTCCCGTCTCAATAGCACTTTCTACACTTCTGCGCGCACTCTAGAGTTCGCAAGTTCCTTCGCAACTCATCAGAGATCTGTAGCACATTTTGCTTATGAGAAAGCGTTTTAGAAGAATCGAAGATCCGTGTTTCGTCCTCTAAGCCGCTAGACTTCTCAATAGTCCGTGCCCTTTTGCCTCAGCTTTTCTACGTACACGCTCTGTTGCTAGGTTTCTCAGGAATTCTAAAGAATCCACTACAAAGCCGCGCTCACTCATGTGAAAAGTCCAGTGAACCAGGAACTCACTACGATTTCGCGCGCATTCGAGCGTGAAATTGGCGTGAAATCGTACCCGTGATCATTCGGTCTCAAACACATTGCTCTCTCCATTCTACACGCTCTCTCGCTGCGTCTGGTTGAAAGAGACGAACTCAAACCTCCTTGACTTTAGGCGCAAACATCAGAACTTTCGAGGGACCACAACAAATATGGTGACGAAGTTAAAGTTTTAGGCAGAGATAAATAAGGAAAAGGCCAGAGATCAGAATGTAATCAGTTAATTTGAAGATCATAGTCAAAATGTGTCACAAGATCGGAGAGAAGGCACAAACTGACTAGTAACTCTAGTTCAATAACAGAAAGAATATGAGACTGTGCAAAATGGAGAGACTGTCATTTCAAGTTCAAGAAAGAACGCGCAAATTCGCCATATGATGAGATAGATTAGAGTACACAAACAGATAATTCTCAATGGCAGGAGAGTTCTGAAGATGATGAGATAATGGAGTACGCAAACAGATAAAGGTTCCCGATGACGCGTTGGGATCGGAAATCTCTACGTTATCTCTCTAGTCAAATGTTCCAAACACGATAACCGAGGCAACAAACAGAGAACAGAAAGTTGCTCAACCTTCCTCTGAATGCGTTAACGACAAAGATGCTCAGAAACGGTCCATACATGATGCTATAACAGGAACAAATAGATGCGTGGAAAATGCTGGGCTCAGGGAACTCTCGGGGTGTTTGATGCTCCCTTTGCTCCGCGAAGAGATGGATCTCTTCGCCTCACAACGCCGCATCAGCCACCCAAACAGTCCAACAGTGCTCGTCTAAACAGCCGCTGGGACTAGAGAGTGTGCGCGATGGAGAGGTATTCATCGAACCCCTCTACTCTCCCACTTAAGCTCAGTTTTTCACCAGTCAGACAGAGTGAGAGAGCATGGCAAATCGAGAGAGTCAGAGAGCCTGTGTAAACCTAGGGATCACGGCGGCTGGCCAAATATTTGACCTCCATTTTCCTATAACATTTCCTCCCCCTCCACTCCTCTCCCAATTCAGCGGAGAGAGTTCACATGATTACACTCCTTTCAGTAGAGTTCTTCGCAAGTTGCGAGAGTTGAGAGAGAGAGAGGCGAGAGAGCGCGCAAAATTGAGAGAGTCAATTGCTCCATCGCTCACACAGAACGGCAACAATTGGTCACACGCAACTGCGCCCAAAGTACTCGTTCTTTCCCAATTACCCGAGCTCTTTGGCCGGTCAGAACGAGCGAGAAAGCACGTAAAATGGAAGCAGAACATCGGAACTCGATAAAGTCAATTAGCGGTTTCCGGCTCTGAACTGCGACCGGGAAAAAGGGAACCGCAAAATAGGAGAATACAATCGATAATGACGCAACAGTGACCTACCACTACGGCCAGTCAACACAGCGTATCACTATCGCTCACTGACTATTTACACTACGCGCTCGCTCGCTCTCAAGAGACCAAGGCTCTCCTTAGTTCACCCGCTCTCTCGGCAGTTATGAGGAAAGAGGAAAGGCTATCAATAGAAATATCGCGAGGGCAAACCAATCGCAAACTGAGAGGGACTAAAGGGAACGAGAGAGTACGGGAAAACGAGAGAGCGGTCTGGCCAAACAGACCGCTCATGTGCAGAAAGGAAGGGAAATTCTCGCGAATATTGCGGGAACCCTCTTCACCCCCGGGGCTCAGAGACAACAGCCCAGGGGCGAGAGAGCACGGGGAATGAGGAGAGCCACTCCTCTGCTAGTGCCAGACACGGGGCACGGATATGCAAGAGACAGCCCCTCGGAACCCTCTCCCTCGGGACATGAAAGAGGGAAGTTGAGCGAAAGTAGGGCCGAAATGAACAGGCACGCCTCGTTTCTCGTCTGACTCTCCCTGTTTCTCCCGCTCTCTCGCCTTTTCTAACCGGCGGAGCGTTGCCCAGTGTGCGCCCAACCGTGCGAGAACTGGGGACACGGCTCTCTTCTTGTTGCATGCTATTTCCCGGCTCTGGAATGGATGAGAGCCGGCTCTAGCGAAAGAGTAGATAGAAAGCGAAAAGCGGGGGTTATGAATAATGACCGGAGCCCCAACTCTCCCAGCCTTTCTGCTTACTGCGCACACTCACGCGTGGATTAGCGCCAAATCCTGAATAATGCACTCTCTCATTTTTGCCTTATCCCTCGCCTATAACTCCCAAAAAAGGCGAAGCATGTTTGTAGTCTGCTGGATAAATAGGACAATCAACCGGGCAGATTGGCTTATTTATGGAAAGGTTGTGAGATGTAGAGCCTCAAGGGGAAATGAAACCAATCAGAGGAAGCTCCTGGGAGGTTGATGATGATGATGATTCAATCAATTTGGAGGTGAGAGAGTGTGCAAAATGAGGAGATCGGAAATCTCTAGAAAGAATCTAGGATGGTGCGCAAGCACCAGGATCTTTGTGAAAGGAGCAATCAGGAGATCATGGGAGGTCGAGGAATCTACGATGCACCAAGAAGTTTATGAATCGGGCAATCAAGAGGTAAATCTTCATGGGAGGTATCTGGCTACAAGTAGGACATGAATCAGGCAATCAGCTCTGAAATGTTTCCGAGGAACGAGATAGTGAACAAATTGTCGTAGAGTTTGCGATACTCTATGCAAAAAGAAGCAAGAAGCAAGCAAAAATCGGGCGCCAGTTTGCGGCCTTGGAACAGAGGAATGGACAGACGAAAGAAGAGACAAATGCGCTCTTTGGAGGTTTGGAGGTGAAAAGACGCGCGAAAAGGGAAGAGACGGAGAGGCAGAGGGTGGCAACTGTCAATGGTCTTCTAGACCTTTCCGCGTGTAGTTCGAGTTGAATGAAATTCGCTTTTCGACGTCGTACACAAGACCGCCTTTAGAAGTCTAACAATGTGATGTATCTAGACAGCTGATGCGTAAACAAGCGTGCTATAAGATCAACTACGAAAGCCTACAAATGTGTTCAAATCAGAATCTGATTTATGATAGAGCGTGTGAGATGGAGAGAGCCAGAGCACTGACCACGGCTACACGACCGCATAATAGCCTGCACTATTCGAATTCCCTCGAACCTCATTCAGTTCTTTGGGAAAGTACTCGGAATAGGAGAGAAAAACAGCCAAAACAAGCCTCAGGCGTCATTAGGTTTGAAAGGTCTGACTACTTTTTTCTACGTGATCTTTCAGCGAGGCTAAGGTCGGAAATTGTATTCAACACGCATCAGAGTCGTCAGGAGATAAGCTAAGCTAAAGGTCATGCGATGTGCAATCAACAAGCTTCCATCAGAAAACTAGAAAGCAGAGAAATGAATGGAGAAACGAGAAATAACGTTTGATCGTCTATCGTCATTCGCGAAGGTTTCCTACTACGCGAGTCCCTCCAGTCATCAAAATAGAGAGAATGTTGACTGGTGGACAGACTCTCTCAATTTCACGTGCTCTCTCGCATCATTACGGCGGAATGAAATGAGTTGGCGAGAGAGAGGGGGATCAGAGTAAACTTCAAAGTCCGGCGCGAACGACGGTCCAAACATGCGGAATGCACCAACAACTGATAAGATAAAAACTGATAGGAAGTGTGAAGATACACATGAGAATGGAGTGTTTGAGGTACGCTCCAAGCACATCTGGCAATAAGGAAGGCTTTCGAAAATAGCACAGTTTTCACGTGTTCACCGCTGCATCCAGTGTACGCGAATGCATTGCATTAAGTAGGGTTTCGCAAGTAAAACAGTTGGGGAGATAATGAACAAAGGAAATCCTCATTCATCAGGCACGTTGCAGGTACCAAAAATAGCCCAGACACCGACAGTCTTCCACTAATCAGCTGCAGCAACTGGTAGCAAGCAGTGCACCCGGTAAACAGTTCTTTCCAGCCCCAACACCAGCCTACAGACTAGACGTGGCAAGTGAGCAGAATGCTCTCCTTACTTTGTGTGCTCTCTAGTCTCTCTGACAGGTGAGAGAGTCTGATAAATGAGGAGAGTTATTCTTCATTTACCATCCCTTCTATAGACGATGACAATGCATAGCCAATCAGAGATGATCGCTTATCTCTCCTAACATAGAACACGGGGTGTACGCAGTGTGTAGCTATTTACAGCCATCTCTCTCTGACAGCCGCCGATATTTCACTGCCATTTTGCCTAATCGGATCTTCCGCGTAGGACTCTCTCGCTTTGCCGTGATCTCTCGCCTGCTTGATAACACGAAATAACAGGGATATTGGAGATGATTAGAGCGGGAAGAAGAGGGAACACGAGGCGAAAGATCGCTATACTAGTATCCGCGTTGGAAGTGGTCTTTGGAAAGAAGATATCGAAAATAGACCAAGGCCGCAGGTGAAAGGGAAAGTTCGGTTGCGTTTCACACCTATCTCATAGGTTCGAGTGAATGAATTCATTTGATGGGCAACCGACTACGTCTCGAAAACTACAAAACAAAATTTTGCAATCCAAAGAGTGGATGGCCGAGCGACTTCATACTAATTCTCAGAATTCCCAGGGCAGCAGCAAAAGTTTTATAAGGCCACAAGGAGAATGCATTCGATAGTCACGGCGAGTGTTATCTAGAATGCTCAAAACTACAACTAGATTAGTACCAAAAAATCGTCGTTCCCACTACTAGAGCCCGAGATTCGTAGTACGCATTGAAAGGTGGTGGGAAATTGTGCTAATCCCATGCCTTGGGTTGCTAGGCACAGACTGGCAGTGGTCACCATCTTTGACCGGTGAGAGAGCATGGAGAACTGAGAGATAGTTAGACTGGGAGGAATGGAAGGTGGAAATACGCATGTGCTAATGAGCGTCGCAAAGAAAAAGATGTCTGATGACTTTAGATCTCAAGTAGATGGACTAATGAGGAGTAGAACTCGAAAGCCCTAATGATGACTGAAGCACGAAAGAGCAAGCTAAATGGAGTGAAGTCATGGTGAAAGCCTCGCTAATGAGAATGCGAATAGTGCGCATACTTTAAATGCTGAAAAATGAAGGTTTGACGTCAAGCTAAACTTCAGCAAAGCTCAGGGGATGCAAGTACCAGAATACGGCTTACTCAACGGCTGACAAGTGCTGAGTGCGCCCTGACTCAACCTGGGAACTCTATCCTATTCATAGAGCCGAGCGCATTTCCATAATCGAAAGTCCCGTGTCACTAACTAACGTAGAGAGGCGGAGGGAGGGGGAAGGGAAAGTCCCTTTAATTCACTTTCGCCCCTCACTCGGGAACGAAATTGCATTTCATCGCAGTACTCTACTTCTCTACGAGGAAAAGGGACGGGCGCTCTCTCACTTTTCCCTGCTCTCTAAGCGGCTGGAGAAGCAAAAGAACCCGCAGAGCGTAATCAAATCTCGGCCGCGAGAGCAGCATAGGCAATAAGCGAATTTGCTCGGGCGGGAATATGGGAAATGAGAGATCACTCGTGCTCTCTTCATCTAGAAGACGCGAAGGAGAAGGAGAAGGAAGAGGGAGGAATTGAGAGCTTCCGCGGAATGAAATAATGACGAGATGCGGGAGAGCAGTAGAGTTCGAAATACGGGTAATCGTCTCTTCATTTCACATACTCTCTCACCGGTCAGAGAGGCGAGAGAGTGTGCGAAATGGAGAGACGATTACCCGTATTTCGAACTCTAGAGAGCAGAGCTCAGAGAGTGAGCTCAGGACCCTTGTCAGACAGAGCGAGAGAGCATGGGGAATGGAGAGAGTCAGAGAACCGATGGATATTTCATAAGGCGCGCAACGCAGGCATGAATGCTCGCATGCATAAGGGATTACGCTCGCAATATTCTCATCTTCTGAGGGAAAATGCGCGCGTGACTCAGAGATCTTCACAGAAACGACGTTAATTCGCAAAATTGAGGGAAGTCTAAGGCCGAAAAAAATGCTGTAGTCAGAGATCTCGAACTCGCGCACAGGATTCTATGAAGCGACGTGAATAACGTCTGAAAAAGCGTGTGAACTGACTCGAATCATTGAAGCTCTAGGGAAAGCGAGGTTCTCTTCTAGGGAAAGGTCGTGTGAGCATGGGAAAAATAGCTCGCAACTCCTATGAATAGATGGCATGAGATCATCAAAGCACAAAGGAATAATGAGAAGACTTCTCATTACTAGGCTGCTCTCTATCTCTCAGACAGGTCAGACAGGGCGAGAGAGCGTCCAGAATAGAGAGAGTAAGCGCAATGCGATACTAGGCTAGAGACGGCAGATGGTCAGATGTCTGGCCTCTCTCTCTTCTCCTTCCTCCCTCACTCGAGTTTCGTCGAGCAGGCGAGAGAGCACGAAAGAGTGAGAGAGTGCTCCTCTTCACTCACTTAATTGGCTGAAATTGGGAAGGCGGAGGAAGGGGTGAAAATACGATGCGCGTTTCGCTCTTGAGGGTCGGTGAGACGCGAGATGCGAACTAGTGCCAATTAGGCGAAGCGAGGCAACATTCAAACTAGAGATGGTGATAGAACAGGGGAAATGAAGAGAGTTAGACGAAAAACGCAGTGGCTGTGTGGAGAAAAGAGAGGAAAAGACTAATTGCCTGTTGTGATCTCACGAGCGTCTCACGTGCTCTGAGGATTCGGCGACTGTTACGAAACTGCGGACCCCTGCGGCCAGCAAAAAGTGCCCCTTGGTCATATTGGTAAACAGCCAAGACAGGTGGTGTTGCGAAATGTCTAATTTGCGGCGGGGCGAAAATTGTCTGACTGACGTTCGCTGCAAAGAAGCAGCAGGAAATGTTACGAAATGCAGTGGAACTGCAGAATTTAGAGTCACAGTCAGTGCATGTAAATAAGGCAGGGACCAACAATCAGTGGGGGATTGTGAAAGACAGAGAATGACCACACCTATTAATCGCTTCTACGTGTTGAATGACCAGCTAACGAATGACCACATTATCTGACGGCGTAAATAAGTGCGGACAGTAAATAAATAGGAATAAGTAAATAAGTGTAAATAAGTAAATAAGACCAGCTAATGCGCCGGTTCTTGGAAACGCAACTAATGCGAAAATTGCTAATTCCTTGTCGGATTTCGCACAGAGAGCAAGAAGTGAAGTAAGATCGAATCATCGAATGAAATCGAAAATTGAGTAATTCGTTCTGATCACGTGCAAATAGGGAAGAAATTACAAATAGGAGACCACAAGATCGAATCAACTCATCCCAAATCATCTGATCGGTATTCTACGTTTCAGGTAGGGAAACTAGTAGGGAAACTGCAAATCGAATCAACTCATCGTATAAAATCAACTGATCGCTGATTACGAGCAAAGTTTCAGGTACAGAATCAACGAATCGGTCGAATTTTCACGTGCTCTATGAATGAAAGAGAATTGGAAGATACATTCCGAATCATCAAACATCTTCGTAAATGCAAGCCCCCGCAGTAGTTTCTCCTACTCTGCATAATCGCATCGAGAAAGCGAGAACAAATCAGGGAAGTGAAGGAGAAGAGAGTGAAGGATAGATTTGAGACCGATTAGACACTTCATCCTACTTACTCTCGAGAGGAGAAATCGAGAGTAGAAATCGTAAAGGGCACCGAGAGGGTATTTCACCTGCTCGAGAACTAATCACTTCGCAGAAACTTTAATGCGACGTTTTGTATCTCTCGCCAATACGTTTACAGAATACTCTGATTTCTGACAACCACCAGTTTGGATATCCGACAACCAGTGGTTGAGGGAGACCGGAGTAGAAAGCAAGGGTAAACTCTTGTAATGCTAAAGTTTCTATGATCAATCGCTGCGTACTTCTCTAAAGAACCTCGGCCTTGATCACGCTTTATCTAGAGTGAAATGAATCAGTCACAGCGCAACTTCCGCCACAACTTTCCTCTCTCTTTTCCTTTCTATTCTCAACCCCCTAATTCATGGGTGTCTATCAAGAGAGGGAGAGAAGATGTGACCAAGGCAATGATCAAGTCGCTCTCTCCATTTCGTACAATCTCTCGCATCTCTGACCGACGAGATAGTGTGTGGAATGAGAAGATCAGAGAGAGAGAGAGATCAGGGAAAACCGAGAGAGCAGAGGAAGGAAGAAGGAAGGGAGAGAGTGATGGGGGGTGACACGAGTTCGCGCTTCTTACACAGTTAGCTTGCTGCGGGTGCAACTTGCAGGAGCTAATGAACAAGGAGAAACGAGCAAATGAAAGGACAAGATCGGTTACGTTTCTCACTTCTAGTCTTCGAGTTGAGAAATGTGGCAGATCCGATTCAGCTTCACACCGCCTTCGAAAGTTAAAGTGATACGAGCGATCTGATAACTCGTGCTGTTCTCCGGCAAAATAATCACAATACGCTCGACCAAACTACACTCCAAATCATGCGCTAATCTCAAGGACTAGAGGATTCTCTACCATTGAAAAGGCTGAGGGTTAAAGAGGGGTGGATGGACAGAGAAAGGAAGGGACTAGCCACCCCGCCCGAGAAAGGACGTTCGAAAGTGAAAGGGAAGAGGATTGTGAACATTGTTCACTGAACAACAAGAGTGGATGGTTGAATCCCCACCCATTGAATGACCATTCCCCCTCTAACTCAAGGCCAAATAGCAAAAACGATGATCGCTTGAGCAGAGACGGCGAAAAAGAGAGCAGGAGATTGGGGGACTCGAGAACGTTCTTTGCGGTTCGAAAGTTGGTAAGGAAAGATCGCTTGAGGATACTGCTAGTACCGAATTGCCAATTCTGCCAGGATTCTGATAGGCTAACTAGGATCGTTCAACTGAACGAAAGAGCAAGCGTCAATCCGGGAAACCTAATAAGGAAGCCGCAAGTTGAGCCCCTTCAATCTCTGACCAACAGCGTCAAGTGCCCTACTCTCTTGAGATTCCTGAGATATGAACGAGAAAGGAGGATTCAGACGAAAGAGCGTGCGAAAGTGAGAGAGCTCAGACGGTTCGAGGATGATGATGATGAGAAATGGGCGGATTCCATGCATGTCTGCGGATGGAATTGGAGATGAGGTGACTCTCTCCATTTCGCGTGCTCTCTCGCCCTTCCTGCTCGGTGAAATTGAGAAAAGGCACGAGCATGAGTAGGAAAGAGGAGGAGGATGTGAAATTCTAGACATTCCTCGATATTCGAGAGGGGTGCAGAGTATGCCAGAGGCCCTTTCTCCTATCTTTCGCTGGTTAGACCCAGCGAGAGACCAGGGAAAGGAGGGGAGCCAGAACATAGCCTCAGGCAATGTGAGATGGGGGAGAGGGAGGAAGAGGGCATCCAAGGGGTGAAACATCATCTGGTCGGGACTCTCTAACGTCCTAACGTCACGTTATGTGCACTCCCGAGCAGAGAACAAACAGTTGAGGGACTGGAGCCCTCAGTTTGAAGGGACGAAGCAACTAAATGAACAATAAAGTGAACAAAACGATTTCTAGTTAGTCTTGTGTACAGAAGTACAAAGGTTCAGACAACAAACTAGATGAATAATTGCAAATAAAAATATTTTAAAAATATGATGACGCACCTTCTTGCTCAGCACGGGCAGCCGGGGCTCCTTGGCGCGCGCGTTGCGTCTCTCGCCTCTGCAGAAAGATCAAAGATCAGCTTTTATCCATCGTTTCTAGCTTGCAAGATTGGTTGATTCAGAGCCCACAAAAAGGTTGAGTCTCACTTGCACTACTTGTGCACGAATGCTCTTCGTTCTCAATTCAGTTCTGAGCTCGGGTTCAACACAACAATCATACGGAATTGATGTCAGATATCAGTTTTTGCAGGTTGAAAGATCAAAGATCATCGCTCCTCACCGCTTGATCTTCCATACTCTCCTACTAGATTCTACCGTACCCCTACCGTATTCTACCGTACTTCCTCGACCATGAACTGACTAATCAATTCCTCACCGCTTGATCTGCCGTGTGATCTCTCGCTCCTGCGCGCCCGCTTGCCACTCCTCTCGTCGGGTGCGGCGCTCCTGCAGAGAAATGACCGATTTTGCCCGTTTTTCGTCTAACTCTCTCCGTTTTGCGTGATCTCTCGCCACTGTCTGACCATCATGAAGGTATGGTTGTGTCAATATTTGGAGCGCTGTGTCAATTCTCTAGCGGCGTACTTCACTCGACTCGAGTGGGAACCCGTGCGGATCGGTTTCACCGAGGGTTCTTGATCGTTGAGCGACCAATGAATCCGATCCTCCTCACCTTCCTCCCTCCAATACACCTCCAATTAGGGTTGGCAAGTGAAGAGTGGAAATGAACCCTTCATTCTCTCTCACAAGGGAGAGCGAGTCGGCCTCATTCTTAAATAAGAGGAGGGCGACTCGGTCTACTCTTAAATAAGAGTTTCCCTCTCATTCTCCCCCATTCGCCGTGAAAAATGCGGCTCTTATTTAAGAGTGAGGGGGCGCGCAACTCTTAAATAAGAGTTGAATGAGAGGAATGGAAAATCATCTCTTCATTTTCCCTTATTCTCTTCACTTGCCAACCCTACCTCCAATATTCACAAGCTCTAACGACTTCAATGACTAAGGTTTGTGCTTGAGCCTAAAAACGAAGACTCACTGCTCTCCGCTGTTCGTCCTGCTCCAAGATCGCCGCCACTCCCTAACGTCCTAAGCCCGAAAACATGTCTTACGGTCTAAAGACGCGTCTCAAGTCCTAAGATCCTTGAGCTTAAGCATATGGTTACTCACAGCTCTGCGCTGCTCGTCCTGCTCAAGTATCGCCGCCACTCCCTAACGTCCTAAGCCCAAAAACATGTCTTACGGTCTAAGGACGCGTCTCAAGTCCTAAGATCCTTGAGCTTAAGCTTGAAGGTACTCACTGCTCTCCGCTGCTCGTCCTGATCCAAGATCACCGCCCACTCCCTCTTCTGCTCGTTGCTCACACGCTCTCCGCGGGCCTTCGACTCGCGAATGCTGAAAGTTGATCTTTGATCTCTGGATCTTGATAACCTTTCAGTTGCTTAAGCAGCCGATGTGTCGAACTGATATGTTTCAGGTGGCATTCAAGTCAGTGGAGGACTTTTGATTCCCAATTTGGCTTCGATAGCGTGTTCAAAAAATCAAACTCAAACCTATTTAAAAAAGCGATTTTCCTCATCCTCTCTAAGCTCAAAGACCTGATAATTTTCGTACGCTTTGAGGACCAGTTTCACCTCTTCATCAGTGCGTCCTTCCTTTTTGTTCTCCCTTTCCCTTAGGTCTAAGACTTGACCTCCTAAGGTCTCAAGACATTCCTAAATTCTAAATATTTTTAGGCTTACCTCTTTTTCAGTGCGTCCTTTCGCTTCTTTCTCTCCTCCTTATCTCTTTTGCTCTATTTCTCTTACGTTACTTATGTTCTAAGGAATGATTCCCTTGGGTCAAACAATACTACTTAGTAATGTGAATTCTGAAGTTTACCTCTTTTTCAGCGCGTCCTTCCGCTTCTTTCTTTCCTCCTTATCTCGCTGAAGTTGCTCAGATCTTGCTGTTCGCTTGTCGTTCCGAGCGCGTTGAAGGGTCTCGCGCTGTAATTAGTTAATTAGGCTAATTAAACTAAGTATTCAGCTGTTATTGATATTACGAAAACATCGTATAGACCACGCCATAACACGCTAATCCGACTGGATCAAAAACACGGAAGCACAGTGTTCAAATCCGATTGCAATCCGATCTGTTTTTATCAAGCTTCGAGAAAGCGAGAGAACAGGGAGAAACGAAAGAGCCGAGAACAGCTATAGAAGCCGATTAAGCCGGAACATACGGTGAAAGGATTTTCGAGGAAATTCGCATGATCTCTCACAGTTAGACGGTGTGATAGAGTATGGAAAATGAGAGAGTAGGAACACGCGAGGGGATTTGGCCTACGTATGCAGCAGGGATCGGCACCAACCTACACTCCAGACAGCCTTCTTGAGGCTAACACTTTCGAAATCTCCCGAAATCGTGCCAAAGAGGGGAAGTGAATCTCGATCACAACTATCTTTAGGCTTACACATTCGCAATTTTGGCAGCTGGGATAATCTATCGTTTTATTACGAGAGCAAGTCAGAGATGGATTTTCAATTTCCTAATCGCAGATATTCGAGTCAGGAGATTAGTGAGAGAAGATTTTGCTTCCACTTTATCACGAGTCTTCTTTAGCATAGCCGCTAAATCCGCGAATCATTCCAAATGCGGGAAGTGAATTTCGATCACAAGTCAGCGAAACAGCAGCGATAACTGGCTTCCCTTTCAACGTATTGCACTTCCAAATAACCACTTTGCGATATTAGCGAAGCCGGCTACTCTCCGCCAATAAGGTTTCTCGCGCTTTTCGCAATTTCGGCCGTCATTGGTTATCTTTTTCTAGTTAGAGAAAGCGAGAGAGCACGCCAGATGGAGAGAGTTAGACGAAAAACGCAGTGGCTGTGCGGAGAATCGACCGACTTCTGCCTCATTTGCGAGTCTGAGCCGTGCTGACTCAATGCATTGATGCTGCATGCAGAATTGCCTATCCTTGGATAGAAGGAGCGAGAAAGCGTGTGAAATTGAGAGAGTCCCAGGCTCTCTGAGCTATTCTGAATTGCAGCCAAGCGCATTCACTCGTTTTTTCGCCCCTATTCGCCTCAAGGGTCTCCCTCTAAATAATGCAGCAGGCTAGGCGGAGGGAAGGTCTCTACGTGCTGGTCAGAGAAGACGAGAGAACAAGGGAAATGGAGAGAGTTAGACGAAAAACGCGGCAGTTGTGTAGGGAATAATCGCATATTCATGAGCTGTGCTCGCTGAGTCGAGCGAGTTGAGGAGAAGAGAAGTGAGTGAGAGAAAGCCACTTCGGGTCATTGAAAAAGGGAATTCATCAGCGCATATTTTATTATGCGCAGCGACCATAAGCAACTACTATAACGTCAGCCCGAGCTTATTACGGGTCAAGTTACGGGAAATTGTGCCGCACTACAACGCAACGTCACGCGGAAAGACTGCAGAGACCACTTTGCGTCCCCGGGGCTCCGGAGCCCCGGGGGCTTATTATGACCCAACAATGGGGGGGGGGGCTTGCCCCCCATTCTTCCGCCCTGCTTCCGTCCACATCAGCATCGCCGCTGCGGCGGAAGTCCGCTTCCCTTCTCCACACAGCCACTGCGTTTTTCGTCTAACTCTCTCCTCTTCGCCTGCTCTCTCGCCTTTCTCTGACCACTTCCTCTATGCACGCGCTCCCTCCCTCTTTCTCATTTTTCGCTGCATTCCCAAATGAGATTCGCCGGGCCGGAAAGAGGCTCGGATGACAATAGACTAGAAAGAGGAGAGGGGAGTGAGGGAGGGAGGGACCAATGAATGAATGAAGGAGGGGGGAGGGGAGGTCAACAGGCTGCGTCATTGAAGGGACCTTTTCCATTAGGTCTGGTTCAAGGAATCAGAGGTTGATAATGAAGCCGCAAACTTTTTAGCAAAAACAAAGCCTCCGAAGGCAAGGCGTTATTTGGATTAGAAGAGGTCAACAGCCTCAGAGACTAAAAGAAGAAGCAAGAAGAAAACATCAGAAGCTCAAGAATAGAAGAGGTCAACCACCTCAGGGAGAAGGATTGAAGAAAACATCGGAAGCTCAAGAATAGAAGAGGTCAACCACCTCAGGGAGAAGGATTGAAGAAAACATCGGAAGCTCAAGAATAGAAGAGGTCAACCACCTCAGGGAGAAGGATTGAAGAAAACATCGGAAGCTCAAGAATAGAAGAGGTCAA
>LS504750.1:51739-67172 GCA_900490845.1 Pristionchus japonicus | reverse complement strand
TATTAGGTGAAGAATGGCTCTGATAGGCTGCAAAATACTTCGTAAATTTGGTCAAGAAAATTGCGCATTTAGACCAGTTCTTGATAATTTCCGAAGGTTTTATCGCCGTCAAAATAGTAGCTGGTCTAAATGTACTATTTTATTTCATTTGCTCGCAAATCAAGCTACTATTCAAACATGTTTTCAGCCCAAGGGATTACTCTTGTAGGAATGAGAATGAGCAAAGTGAGAGGAGAGATTAGAGCTAAAAATACGAGGGCTACGCACATTGGCATTTTCCCGATATGACTTGGTGTGTCTTGTGTGAGAATTATCGCATTTGATACGGATGGGCGTGGTTTTCGGTTCACCACCAGTTATGCTTCACAACCTATTCAAGGGTTGACAACGAACGGTCGAGTTAGTTCCAGTTATCTTCGCGGTACAAAAAAATAATAATACTGCTTACCTACTCACCGGGCTTTTCGTTCAATAAATTATCTTTGCTATGACCTTGTCCCCTAACCTCCCTTCCTTAACCCCAACACTAAGACCACCTTCTCGCTCAGCGGCGCGGGCACAGTAAAGGCCTACTTTTTCGTGCTACCATTCCATATAGGACCCTACCCTCAAAGATCAAAGATCAATGTCTCACCTTTTCGCTGGGTGGCGCAGGCACAGTGAACGAGGGCGCCGCAGTGCAGGCGAACAGTGGCAGTCGAAGGGATCGGATGTACGAGGCGGAACAGGGACAAGTCTCTGCGTGCATCAGAGGCTTCTTCTGGAAAAGGGTACGGTATTTCAATGATCGAGGACTGGCTATATTAGCTAGAGAAAGGGCTTTTTCTGGAATGGAGGGGTATGGTAAGAGTACGGTAGTTGATGATCACGAACTATCTTTACTTCGTCGTGAGTTACAGGTACACAAAAGGTAGCTAAACCTGACGATCGCTAACTGACTAGTTTTCCTGAACTACAGTATGCTACCGTACTCACCGCAGCAAGGTCTGGCAGAGACGGATTCAACAGCGCGTTGAGCCTCCTCGCTCTTCTCATCGGCGAAAGTAGGGGGTACTTGTGCGCCCGCCTATTCTTCTTCTGCTCCATCATGGACAGCATCTCGGCCCTTGCGGCCTCCTCCTCCCTCAGTCCGGCATTCGTCCTCCGCTTGCGCAGCGGGATCGTGGGCGTCTTGAAGCAGGCTTCGTCTGCTGCAGGAGCCGCAGCTGCTGCAGAGGTCGAGGGCTGATCAGCTGCTGCAGCCGCAGCTGCAGCCTGCTGCTGGGCAAGCTGCGCCTGCTGCAGCTGCGCTTGCTGCAACTGCTGCTGGGCTGCAGCAGCTGCAGCGCGCTGCGCCTGCTCCTGCTGCTCCTTGACGCGCTGCATCAGCTGTTGCTGCTGCATCTGCTGCTGCTGCTGGGCTTTTTGTTGCTGTTGCTGCTGTTGTTGTTGGAGTTGGAGCAGCTGCTGCTGGAATGGATGCGTTTCAGAAACGTGATAAAGTCAGTGACGGATGCTCTAGAGCTAGTCAATCTTGGAAACTCAGTGTTGATTGATTCAAACGAAAGCTTTGCTCACCCTTTCCCTGTCTCCGCTGATCAGTCCGTTCATCTGCTGCAGGAGCTGCTGGTGCTGCTGTTGCTGCGCGTTCAGACCGGACGGACCGGGTTGCTGCGCCTGCTGCTGCTGCTGTGGCTGCGAGATCATGGACTGTAATTGGTTTCATTCAATCAATCTTTATCAGAATCATGCATTATTAGGTCGTATGAGCATGCTGATCTCGTCTGGTTTTTCTGATCAGTTTGTTTTGCATCTATTTCAATTTGTTCATGTGCTTCACAAGTCTCTCAAGTGTCGTTGTTTTCGCCTCGAATCAGTATTCCCTCGGTGAACAGTAAACAGCATACAAAATCAATCAAAAACCTCACCTGGATCTGCTTGATGCTTTCCAACTGCCTCAACGTCTCCAGCACTTGCTGCTGGTTGGCTCCGCCGCCGGCCAGCAGCTGCTGCACCATCTGCGGGGTCATCTGCAGCTGCTGCAGCTGCTGCAGCAGCGCAGCCTGCTGCTGCTGCGCAGCGGCAGTTGCAGCCGCGACAGCAGCCTGCTGGGCCTGCGCCTGAGCCTGAGCTTGCTGCTGCGCTTGTTGCTGCTGCTGCAAGATTGCACTCAGCATCTGCTTCATTTTAGCGTTACTAACCTGTTGTTGTTGCTGCTGCCGCTGAGCCTGCTGTTGCTGCAGCTGCTGTTGCTGCTGCAACTGCTGCCGCAGTTGCTGCAGCTGGTCTTGCTGCGACTGAGGCGCAGCTCGCTGCTGCTGCTGCTGCGGTTGGGGTTGCTGCATCTAAACGCATTATATGGAGGTGCCCTTGATTCAGAGTCCGATAGATAACAAATGGTCAATTTTTGAGCGAACCTGTTGTTGCTGCTGCTGTTGGGGCTGCGGCTGCTGCTGCATACCAGAGACCGCAGCGATTGCTTGCAGCAGTGCGGGCGGAAGGGCGTTCGGGGGAACTCCTGGAAGTTTCATCATCAGATTGCCGTTTAAACAAGCTACAAAGCGTGGCGAAAGGCAATCTGAGCTTTTCGGGTAGCAGAACAGATGGCACTTGTCTAGTTACCCGGAAGAGCTTCACCAATATGATTTTTCCAAACGCCAAATTGGTGGTCAGGAACGGATGGATGTAAGACACTCTTCCGGAGAACTTTACATAGAGCCACAACGCCCATCGCCGATCTCAAAAGTCCACACAAAGTGGGCGGAGCCTGTGGCCCCAAACTATACAAGTACCGAATAGGTCACCTTGGTTGATCAGTGTCATGAGCTGCTGCTGCAGTGCAGCGGCCTGTTGCTGCTGCTGCTCCTGCTGCTGGCGAATCTGGAAATGCTCAATATTTCGGAATGATTCAGTAGCATAGAGATTCATCAAGACAACTCTGGTTTCTTCGAACCACTTGTTAACCATAAAGAGTGGGCGGAGTATGGGCTAGCCACTTGTCTACCAAAGTCCCAACCTCATGTAGGGAGGCCGCCAGCAAGTGGTTGGCACTTTGGCTGACAAGTGGTTGGGAGAAACCAGAGAATTACAGATAATGACGAAGCAGAATCGCTATTTGCCACTCAAATGCATTTTTGGACCAACCTGCTGAGCCTGTTGAGCGGCCTGCTGCTGTTGCTGCTGTCTTTCCTGTTGTGCTTGCTGCAGGGCCTGTTGCTGTTGTTGTTGGAGCTGTAATGTGGAAGGAATAAGGACAATGCACTTGATAGAGTTTCTATGTAGACTTTGAAGCATATTGGGTTCGCTTTCATTTAGCAAAGTGAAACATTTCACTTTACTAGGGTTGTCCTTACGGAAGGAAAAGGACTAGTCTCATTCTAGTTGTCAATCACGTAGATATTGCCTGTTGCTGCTGCTGCTGCGCTTGCTTGCTGGCGGCAAGGGCTTGCTGGTGCTGCAGCTGCGCCTGGATGTGCGGCGGCAGGCCGGGCTGCGCCTGCAGCAGCGGGTGCGGCATGCCCGACTGCGGGTTGTGCTGCTGCTGCTGCGCCTGCTGCTGTTGCTGCTGGGCGGCCTGCTGCAGGAGTTGTAGGTGCTGCAAAGAATTCCATTTCATATCTGCTATGCTTCCTATTCTTTTACTTCATATCGGGTGACGCATAGAGCCTTGAGAGAGACTGTTGTTTCGTATGTTTCACTCAAACTTCAAAATATGGTCATATCACATTCCATCAATTGAGTTGGGTGTGCCTTCTTCACATAAAATTTCATATTCCATTGATCAGAATCCCACCTGTTGCTGCTGCTGCAGCTGATGCAGCTGCGCGGCAGCCGCAGCATTCGAGAACTGCGTCATCTGCTGTTGCTGCTGCTGTGCGGGCTGCGGGCGCTGGGGCGTCTATAATGATTTCATTTCCACTTAATCTTTGGTAAATGCGGGCCAGAATCGTCGAAGTAATGACAGAAGAAACTGTAACCAACCTTGGGCTGTTGCTGCTGCTGCGGCGAAGCCGCCGCAGCCTGCGACGCCTGCGCCTGGGCCAGCATCTGCTGCATCCGGTGCTGCGCGATCAGCTGCGCCTGCTGCTGCTGCTCGTGCTGCTTTGCAGCAGCGGCGAGCATCAGCGCAGCTGATGAGTTCTGCGGCGCGGCCGCAGCCGCAGCAATCTGCTGCTGCTGCAGGGACTGCGGCGGCGGGACGGGCGCGCCCGTCTTCCGCTCCAGCGGCTGCCCCAGCTGCAGCGGGATGGTGGGCGTGGAGGTGGAGGGCGCTGGCGCCGCCACCTCCACAGGCGCCGCAGGCGCCTCTGAAGCAGGAGCGGCTGCTTCTTGAGTGGAGGGTCCGGGCGCGGACTGAGCTGCAGGGTTGTTGAATCCATTGGGAATGAGGTCTGGAGGTGGCAGCCGGACTGCAGGCTCTTCTGCAGCAGGCGCAGCAGCTGTTGGCTCGGGCACGCCGTTCATAGTAGGGCCACTGAAAGAGTTTTCATTTTTACTGTCATTTGGTTCCAAACTCCAAACTTTTCTTTCAAGCAGCATTGCTCATGACTACAATTTTTTCGTCAAAGAAAAAGAAATGCGAGACATGCTATCATACAAACTGATGAAGGTAGAACTAGTAAAAGAAACTCAGAATTGGGAAAGAGCATACTAGACAGATGTTTTAACTCACTTCTCGATAATTTCTTTACTATACAAGGCTACGGCCGATTCTAATAGCAATTCTGTGTGTATGAAGCTATTGTTTACTTCTCGATAGGTTTTTAGAATAAGGGGGCTAAGAGAAACTAAGAAGTAAGGTACGACTCACTTCTCCACCGTCTCCTCCGCTGCTTCCTCTCTTATCGGCTGCGCTTGTTCCTCTTCAGCTGCGGCTTCGGACTCATCCGTGTCGATCTGTAATGTGTACGGAAAATGTAATGCTTCAAACCTTTGCTAATCTGTAGAATTTTTAATCTAGTCGAATTCCAAGGACGATCATACCCCCGAACCTCATATTGCCCTTTTGCACACGGTGAAACTCAACGTTCCCATTGTCAACTACTTTTGCTCAACTTGCTCAATTTTCTCAGGATGCAGAAATGAGATTCGCATGTGGTTCACGTGAGAATGGGAAAATCGCATCATCAGTGAATTTCGAATTTCGAAAATGCAATTTTACCCTCTCCTTCATCTCCACGATCTGCAGACCTCCCGCATCGGGCGGCGAGTCGACCAGGGGAATGTCGTCGGCTGCAGCTGCTGCAGACTCGACTGCTGCAAAGAGCCCAATTGAAGCAAACGCCAGGTTACAGGAGGAAGAAATAGATGGACTGCTAGGGATAGACTGCTTTCAACTAGAATCTGTCGCACTCTTACTTGTCGATTTCAAAAAAAAAGAGATGAAAAATGAAAATAGATGTGTGTTTCATCCATACTTGGAAACACAATGAACGCGACTTAGAGCAATATTCGCATGAGAGATTCGTAGAGACAATAAAACACCATCAAATCAAGAAAAGTGCAAACCTGCTGCAGCGACTGCAAAGATTGAGTATTTCACAACAAAAAGCTCGAGCGAACTCACTGATCACTTCTATTGCTACGTAAATTTGCTATGCTTCAGCCAACCCTTTTAACACGATCAGATAGTCTCAAGGTTATTATTCCAGTCAGCCTAAGGAACAAAAAAAACAACCTATGCCAAATCAAATACCTGCTGCAGCTGCTGCATCTCCCTCTCCGGGCTGCTGCTGCTGCTGCATCGTTTCCATCTTGTAGCTTTGTGCTTTGAAGTGATTAGTGGATGGACTCGGACTGGTCAGGTTCTTACTCGTAGGACATTACTGAAAAGATAAACTTTGCATTGAAAAACCTCCATTTTTCACTGAAATTCAGTTGCGAAGAACATTTGCATCATTTCCAGAGCGAAAACAATATCGCGCAAAAAAGTCGAGAAGAGGGGGAAGAAAGAGAGAGGGGAGAGGGGGATTATGTCTGACATAATCCGGCAAAACATCACGCTACTGCACAAGTAAAGCCAGGAATGTACGAAGAACAAATCGATAATCAGTCAATAAATCGATAATGCGTCAAACGGTACAAGAAAAGCAAGCGTTCGCACACTACTGGTTATTACCATCTTCCCGCCGCGTCTTCTCTCGCTTTCTCGTCTCTCTCCCCTCAAGATATGTGGCCAGAGCACAACCCCGCAAACAGGAACTGAGGAGGAAAAGGGAGAAGCGTGCAAGGAGATTGCGTATTTATGAGGCAATTAATCCTTTTTTATAAACCACAAAGACTTAATCGTTCAAAAAAATGGTTAAAACGCGAAATTGTGCCACGGGGTAAGTTCTCACAGAAGACTAAGTGTCTAATGTTCAAGTTTGCACTGAGAAAGTGGTGCCTACTCCCCGATCCGATCTCTTATCGGTCAGAGTGATTCGACGTGACAAAAATGAATGGGCGCCTTGTGTTTGATGTGTCATCTCAAGGATAATTCAAGAGGCGAAAATGCATGTAAAGCACTTTTGGAACGGAATAGGAGTGACCGCAGCGAGAACTGACCAGTATTAGCAAGAAGGCAATACAAATTGTTAACAATGAATGAAATCAAAGCCTGAAACCTAAAGTATGCAAGGCATGTAAAGCACCCTTGGAACAGCCACCGCCCGAGAATTGACCAGTATGTCCTTCTCTACTCTCTCTCCCTGCCTCCACTCTCACTCGGCCGGGCCAAGGTCAAATATTGGATCGCGCGCGGGCTGTCACCAATTTTTGAATTCTCTTATTTAAATTGTTTTAATTAATTTAGCAATTAATCAATTACGGTTGAGTGATAGGGTACAAATCGAGTCGTCGGGAAAAGCGAAAGATAGATTGGGAAGAGTTTGTGTGGGAAAGCGGCGCGATTGTGGAGGGAAGGGAGCGAGAGGGAGAGGGAGGAGAGAGGAGAGTGAGTGTCCCCCCTGGTCGATAGTGAATGGGGAGATGCGAGAGGGGGAGAGAGCCCAGACGAGCAGAGACTAGACCTACCACCGTCGATTCCCCAGGCGCGTTCGCTTTTCCCTATTTACGGCTCTGCCCCCATATTGTGCACGCGGAAAGCACTTACTCTAACTGGCCGAGATTACACTAGACAGAACGCAACGGGTAGATCATTGATCTTTTCCGCCTCTTTCTCAGCATTAGAAATGGGAAATGGAGATCAAAATCTCCCCCAGTGAGTCAGGAAAGGTCAAAATCAACAGCGGTTTCACAATTGCCTATCTCTATTTGTTTCGTCGCGTGGTTTGATCAGCTAAGCAGCGAGATTAGAGAAAGGTTTCACTCCAAACGAGGCCAAGGAACCGCGCGTGTAAAATAGAACGAAATGGGTGTTTTTAATCAAAATTGGATGAAATGACGCGAATTTGTGATTGTTGAACTGAATCGTGTCAAAACGTGGGAAATTGGTTGGTAACAGCTCAGAAATGCTATATGTACCTACTTTAGACCCTACAGCTGGTTTTTAGTGAAAATTGTGGGAGATGACGCGGTATTGCACTTTTTCTACATACTCTAGGCAAAGTGTGGGAAATCTCAAAAATCGAAGAAATAATGTACATTTGTAACTACATTAGCTTAGTCGGCAATGATCGATCGTCTCTTGGCTCTTATCACTCTTTATCTTATCAGCCCTCAACTCTCTCTCCCAATTCGCGCTCATCTGACGATTTTTACTACACATCTCACTCGCGAAAACACTCGACTTGAAACGGGCGAACCGCCCCGGGTAGATCAAAGATCGATATTGGGGGCTCTAAGACGGGGAGCGGAGAGAGGGGGGAATAGAGAGACGGCGGAGGAAAGGAGCGAATCATCAAAAATCGAGCAATTCCCAGTACGCAACATGTCAGCCGGTAGGCAAACGGGCGTAATTTCAATAAACAAGAAGACTGGAGGTATATCGAGGCGATAGTGGTGGTGGTGAGAAGAAGGGGAGGAGGAGGAAGGAAGAAGAGGAGAGAGGGGGGAACGAGGGGGAAGGCTGCCTACTCTGCGTCTCTGCCCCCTCGCTCTGCCTCGCCTCGCTCGTCCCAGCACGCACTCACTCGCTCTCTACAATGGTCTCTGCGCGGGGAGAGACTCTGGCTGTCTGGTCGCTCTCGCCTCTAGATGAGAGATGAGAAAGAGGGTGAAACGAGAAGGAGAGAGAGACACATACGCACAGGACAATCAACAAACATCAGCCCGGGCCGTCCCGAAGAGAGTTTGGTTAGCCTCTAGTGATCCGTATCCTTTTCGCCAACCCCCCAGATGGAATCGCAAAGGTTCAAGTGCAATCTCGATTGTCTACGGAGCCTAGACGCAAGAATTGGCCAAAATTACGCGCCTCTGAAGTTCCGCTGAAAAAGCGGAACTTTGAAGGATTGGAGCCAACTGTCTGGCAATAGGAACAGTTTTCTGGAGGTTTCATATTCGTCAATTAGAAATCACGAAAGAGCATGGAAAGAGTCAGGTACAACTGCACTCTCAAGGGCAACTATCCCTGCGGAAACTCATCTTATTCATGGAATTATATTGCCACTCCTTTCCTTCTTCGTCACTACAGGTTAGAGATCGCCAGGGAGCATGGAAACTGGAAAGACTCAGGTACTTCCCTATTCCGTAGTCACCGCCGGTGCTCTTTGAGTGAGAAGGGAGAGAGAGAGGAGGAGGAGAGGATTACGGCTAAACGCCAACTAACATCTGCTCCGAATAACAGATGCTCCTACCTTTGCCGCGGCTATTCCCAGGCAATTGCACCTAGCTGGCTCAATATTCGAAATTGAAATAGTGCAAATGCAACGTTTTCTTCAAGCTACAAGGCCTACTCAAAGTATGCACACAATTGTGAGGCTACTTTTGGTAGTTAGGAACTATTTTCAGTCCACTTCTAGGCTTCTGGCTTCTGAAACGCTTCAAACTCGCGCAAAATAACTCAGCTAATGATTGAGGAAGCGCCGTTGAAGAAGAAAAGAAGAAGCTCTGCTAGTCAGCCTAATTACAACTCGACTGCCTCGTCTGGTCTCGCAGCCTATGATTATCTCTCCATCTGTCCAATCAACCGATTATCATCTTGTTAGAAATGGCGAATGATGAGGCTCTCTGATGCGGCGATATTCACAGTCATTAGAGATGAAAAGCCAAGTTTTACTTCCAAAACACTCCAAAATACTAATGAGCGTCTAAAGCCACGAAAAATAGAAAGTAATCAAATGAACAGCCGAAACAGTCGCGATTCAGCAAAACCTCGTGAATTTCCAATCTTAGCCAATTAAGCTCTTATCATCTCGTTAACGAATGATGAGGTTTCTGACGCGGGGCGAGAAATGAAAGAAAGAAAGATGAAGAGAGAGATGTTAGCAAGTCAAACTCTAGAGATCACTTGAGACTACATTGCGAAGTCATTTTACACCCCTTGCTCAACAACACGCACACAATTCTCACGGACTAGTGATACTGGAGATAAGAAACTTGTCATGTGCCTGAACCCTTCAAGAATCGCCTATGTTTCTCTATTGTGCAAAACTAGGTTTTAACTAAAAAAGAAACTTTCTAAAATACGCTCAATGGAAGAATGCTGAGGTTAGTAATCGTTTCATCCAACGCAAAACATGCACAGATAGGAATGATAAGGGTCACGGAGTCACTACTCTAGTGTTAGCAAAGATAACACTGCTCAGTGACACTCTTCTCTCTCGAATACCGCCCGTTCTGAGTCACCTGCGCTTCCGGGGCAGTCAAAACGTATTTCTGACGGCACAAAAACCACGAAAATCCTGAATTTACTAAAAGAATCGAGAAAGAGGCTCACCGAAACACGGCCACTTCTCTGATAAAGCTTATCTATAAATCGTCACTCGATTCGCAACAAAAGCTTCACGCTTCCCTGATTAATGGTTAGAGTCTCTCACTTTCCTTGTCCTTGGGCAGCCAGGCAACTTAGAGGACGTGAGAAACGAAAGAAACTTCCGGAAGCGAATAGGAAAGAAACATTCAAACGCGTTGCTGCTGGAGAAAAAACGCGCGCGAACGCAATTGAGTGAACGAGGGGGTGGAGAGAGAAAAGGGAAAAGATAGAAAGAAAGAAAATGGCGTCTAGTCAGTTTCCTGCAAAGATGGAAGCGTTAATTAGCTAATTAACAACAAATCGTATCCTTTTACTTGCGAAAATCGCGCGCGAACACTTTGAGCGCAATTGAATGGAATAGAGTGGGTGGAGAGAAAGAGAGAGATGGAAAGATGGAAGGGAAAAAGCACGTCTAGTCAGATTTCTGCCAGGATAGAAGCTAATTAGCGATGGTGGCTGATTAGAAGTCTATCAAATCGATTTGCATATTGGAAATTCGCGCGCGAACACTGCGTTTGGGTGCAGTTGAAGGAAAGAGAGGGAGAGAGACGAGGAAAGAGAGAAAGAAAGCGCGTCTCTCTCCTTCTTCTTTGCAGGGATTTGTCAGCTTCCTTGATTAATTTCTCACCGGAAAACTGATTCGCTCGCAACTGAATGAAAGTTTTGAAACGTATTTTCGGCATAAAGAGCAATTGAGAAGGGGAGTGGATCAGTTTATTGCACTGGAGACTAGACTGACAGACTGATTGACTTTCGAATTTCCCAGGATCTTTCGCCTCACAAATTATTGAAAACCCTGAGGATACGAACCTGGAATAAGGTAATAAAGAAAATTTGAAGACATGAGTAGAGAACGCTTGGAATGGAGAGGCATTACTCAATGGTGGACAGGCTGGTCAGTCTCAATGGATTAGATGGGTTCGAGGAGGGAAGAATAGAATAGGGGAGGGAAGGGTCACTGAGAGGGTGGACAGGACTGATTGCCCCTGAGGTTATTAACGGAAAGAAATGTTGGAATTTAGAATAGAACAGTCATAACTAGAGAACACTATGACGCAGACAGACATGCTCAATGGATGGAGGCAATATGAATAGGCGAGGGAAGAATAGGGAATAGATGGGAAGGGTCACTGAGAGGGTGGACAGAGGGCGAGAGTGAGAGAGACTCGCAGGGCGGCTGTCAGGAACACAGTGGAGAAAGAGTGGTCTCGAGAGATCGAGAGAGAGGGTTAGAGAGAGATCGAGAGAGAGGGGAGAAGAGTTTGAGAGTGAGAGAAGGCAGAAAGAGGGAGTAGAGTGGAGTGAGAGATGGAGAGATGGACAACGAGATTAGGCGAGTAGCCTGGGTAGGTCACTCTCCGTTTCAATGGGTCAATGGAGCCGAAAACTGGGAGTTCTGAGTTCAGAATGAATGAAAAAGGAAGCTGGCCGCAAGAGAATAATGCTCACTGGAAAATTTAAACAGAGAGTAAATAGAGTGAGAGAACGAGGTACTAGACAACTACAGGGCCCGGGTGGGTCACTCGCTCCGTTTCAATGGGTGGACAGATGCGAATTCTGCGTTCAAAATGTGTGAAAAAGGAGGTGGGCGGAAGGGAAGAGCGCTCGCTGAAATATTTTTAGGCTGAGTAAATAGACAGCCTCTAAGTTAGGTGAGTAGTCTGGTCACTTCAATGGGTTTTGCGTGCAAAATGAGTGAAGTAAGAGACAGAAGGTGGATGGAAGTGAATAGAGCCTACTAGAATATTACAGAGTGAGTGAAAGATCGAGCAACTAGATTAGAGTGGCATCCTATCCTGGGTAGGTCACTCAGATTTAACGAATGCAAAAAACTAGAAGTTCCGGATACGAAATGAGTCAAGGAATAGAAAAAAGGTGCCTGGTATAGGGTGTCACTTGTTAGTTTCGGAGAGATCGAGTGGATAGATAAGGGCACTCTCCCTTTTCAATCATTAGATATCGAGTACTTGAAAATTCTGAACGGATGGAATGTGTTGAGTAGCTTTGCCAGAGGCATTTTCAGCAGCTATGGGCATTTAAGTTCAAAGAGAGGAAAAGAAAAGAAAATACCTGAACTTCGAAGTGCGAACTGCACGCAATCTGCTAGAACATGAAATAAAGCGATTAGCGCCAGCGAGAATATTTATGAGGCGGGAAAGAGAAGGCAACTATGTTATCATTCCCGGGCTCTTGCTTGATTTCGAATTATACAGGGCAAACCCAGTGAAAAGGTGGCTGGAACAGATTATCTCTTTCAGTTATTAGGAGATATAAGAAGAGCAATGCCTGGGGGTTTTAGGTGATGGATGGGAGAAGCCAGGGGGTAAAGCGTCTGGGACATTCACACTCTAAATACGGCATGAGAAGAGGGGAAGGAGGGGGAAATGGCTTCCTCTTTTCCCTTCTCTTCCATTTCTCTCGCTCTCTCCCTTCTCAGCAAGAAAACAACATGGGAAGCCAGAGAACGCATGCATTACGTTTTTGCTCTGCTGAGTTTTCAGCATAACAGGCAATTACGTTTCAGACATTTAACGGAAATTTGTAGGGAGTGGTAGATGCAAGTGCAATGGATGGGAAGGATTCCATCAGGCCTGACTCTGCAAGAAAAAATGGCGAAAACGTAGTATGTTCTTGCTTTGAATCATTGTCAATTTAGAGGGTTCAAATGTGGTTCAGAAATGAATAGAGAAAGAACTAAAGGTCATTCAGTTCAATGAGTGTAGAAGAATTTTTGAAAGGGGAGTTATGCATGAAATCTGACCAAAGAGATATTCGAAGCGTTAATCACTGACCAATCTACTTCTCAGTTGATTGATTGATCAACACGCTCGAGGTAAACAAGGTTGGAATGTTTCAAATTAACGGAGAATTAGAAGTGATGGAATCTGTTTCAGGCAACACATATGACTGTGAGACGAGACGATATTTCAATTTGTCCTGAACTGGTTACTTATAGAAGAACTTTGATATGGACTATCCAATCACCTGTTTTTTTTTTGTTTCAATGACTCACACTTCATCATTCAAAGGAATGAAAATGACGAGCTTCAGATAACTCGACAAAGTGCAGAAGAAAAGGCAAAAAATCTCGGCTGATAGTATTTTCTACTGAACGATTGTTATCCCACCACTTGGCTAATTCACACACCGTCAAGCACAATTGCAAACAATGAACACTTGTACGGGTGTTAGAACGATCAGAATGCAAAACGAATACGAATCTGGTAGCTCATATCACAATAAATTACTGACGAAAGAAGCTGCGCCAACTTTAATGATTGACTGATCGACTCTCATCCCACCACCTGGTTGCATCGTCGATCACTATTACACACGCTCGCAACACACCGGAGAGAGAGGGAAGAGGGGAGAGAGAAAGAGAGATGGGAAAAACGGAGACGGGGAGATGAAAAACGAGCGAGGAGAGAGATTCAAAACACGCGGGAATGCCATCATCCTTCTCCTTCTTTCCGTCCCCTGCGGTGTATCATTTCTGAATTGTCATCTCAGCTGTATCATTTTCAAAATACTGGAGCTGGTGATTATAATGGTGAACTGGATAAGGAAGTGACTTTCATTAATCCTATCATAGACAGCTGTGATATTTGATTCAAAACACGAGGAATGTAATCATCCTTCTTCTTCTTCTTTTCGTCCCCTGGGGTTTCTCATTTCCGAACTGTTATCTTATTCATTTCTTGAAATTTTGATGATGATGAACATAATAATAAAGTGATAAACAGTTCACTGCAATAATACGAGACATGTCTTCTGCAATCTCATCTCATCTTTATCAATTCTCACAATTCTATGAATAGTGGTGGTGATAAAGCATTTATCATCTGAGATAATGACATGAGCATGATAGGGATACGGAGCTGATAAACTTATTAGCGCAGAGTCTGAATAAAGAATGTCGTCATCCTGCTTCTTTCTGTCCCTTGTGGTATGTCATTTCTGAATTGCCATCTGTGACTATTCTAGGAAATTCTAAAGATAAGAGTAGTGGAAAATTTAGAATCACTGAAGACATGCTGCGACAGCGTAGCAAATGCGATCACGGTTGCATGAAACGCAGGATCAGAGTCCGATTACATAGGTCATGGAAATGTTGATAATGTGGGTTGCTTCTGAAAAAATTGAATAAAAATGCCCAAAAACTTTCCCAATGTGGGTTCCTTTAATTTTTCTCTGCAGGTCGCCGTGCAAAAAGTTTATTTTTGTGGGCTGCTTTTTCAAAAAAAAGTTCAACTGTGGGTTGCATATGTTATTTTTGAGGGGGTAATCGGACCCTGCGGCAGAATCCATCATCGTTCTATTTCCCGGCGGAGACATTTCGGAATTCTGAGGAAAATAGTGATAGCGCGTGGTTTATCAGGTAACAGATTTGAGCAATGTGGCTGGTAGCTGGCTACTGAAACAACCACTGGGTATTGCAAATGATTGGACGAAAGACAATTTCGGAATGTCATTTCTTCTCTTCCCTGAGGTGTCTCATTGCCGAGAAGGAGAATGGCCATTTGGTGTCATCTGTTTCCATTCTGCGATACCTTCTTTGTCATCAGGCACATTGATAATTTCGGAAAAGACATTGATATGGGAAGAGATCTCACTATTAGGAAAACACCCTCATTCGTCTTCCAAACCCCCCCCCCCCACGATGTATGAAATCATCCTTCTTCAGCTCCTCATTTATCATCAGTGATAATGATGAGCGAGAAAAAACGAAATGAGGAATCACTCACAAGAGATGCCCTCTTAACATTCTTCGAATACCACACGTGGTACAGATTACTGATAACGTCTTTATCTTCCGGGGGCTTAAACAGCAACAGATAAGAAACAGGTGATAAAAAAATAAAACAGGTGATAAAAAAAATCATTAGTCAACTCGGTGAAACACAACAATTATATAACATTTTTAGAGATCAATGGAGGACACAATTCAGAATAAGGGGAGGGATGCTAACGTAACCCTCTTTGGTCGGGGGTGATTACAGATTAGTTAACAATAACCAGTCGTTACTACCAAAACAAAGGCGTAGAATAAGAAATGGATACTACCGTAACCTGTCGTCTGCACAGGAGACGCAAACAACATTTACGGTACAATCAATCGATACTACCGTACTCCTACCCATCTACCTCTACCTGTCTATAGTCGTTTGGCTTGGACTGCCACACTCCCAGCTTCGCCTCCTCTTCCAGGAAGTGGATCAGCTCGTGCTGTGTCTTACTGTAGGCCACGGCCGATCGCTGAATGACGTATTTTATTTATCGGGGCAGAAAAGAGCATCCACTAAATGTAGCCCATCTTCAACGTTATTGACATGGAGATTGAACACGATCTCCGCACGATCCCGCCCGGTACAAAATTGTTGATAGGTATTCATATGGCCAGATGTAGCGACTTTAGCCTAGTCACTACCCTTTTCCTCATTCTCACGTCGATCCATCTCATTACCATACCATCTCTACATTCTCTCCCTCATCACCTCAACACAATGTCTGATCCCCTCAATTAGCATGATCACTCTCTTCACTCTCTCCACACCGATCACATTACCATGTCTGGCTCCCCGCCTTTATAAGGCGCTCGTT
>LS504750.1:5846-42326 GCA_900490845.1 Pristionchus japonicus | reverse complement strand
CCAGCGATTTTCTTGCAGCTTAGATCGCCGATACAGATCGTTATTTTGGCGAGGAAACGGCGACGCTTTCGTATATCGATTAGGGAGCGGCAACAGGGGCGAATACGATATTCGATTGCGCTTTCAACGGAAACACCAGCGATTTTCTTGCAGCTTGGATCGCCGATACAGATCGTTATTTTGGCCATAATAATTTAGAACGCAGACTTCCACCACCCAAATGTCGGTAAACAAAATGAGAAAAAAAGGCAACGATAAACGTCACTTGGTTAACTAGTCTGACATGACATTTCGAAAATGCACTCAAATGAAATTGTTTTGGGATTGATGAGTCGATTCGATCTACCAGTCAACCTTTGATTCTTTGCTAATCATTGAAACACATCACCCCTTCCTTCAATCGCAAGGGCGCAGTGCCCATGCATTTTCGACTGGAATTTTCGCTAATATGCTGAAATTGAACCCAAGTCATCTATTGGCATCTTCTCGTCTCTTTCATATTTGATATAGCAACGAAGCACAACACTCACTTTGGAACTAGGTCAGATGAGAACCGTTGTATGACAATCATTGAGATATTCCGTCTATTGCATAACTCCTGTCTCTCGCCTGCATTAAGTTCTCATCCAATCGGTTCACATACGACGGTTCACATCCGACCTAGTTCCCTCACTTTGCTCACATTCTCAGTCGCGCGGTCGGAGCTGTCAATCTTGGACTAACAAAGTTTTTTTAATTGGAGTGCCATATGCGGTTCATTGCTGCTCAATCACTTCGCCCCTTGATAATTATTCGGTGAAACACAACACACACTTTCTCAGTCGCCGCCCCATTTTTTAATATTTTCTAGTGCTTTGACAATGAGTTTCAATCAATCTTAATAAAGTTTTTCACCACAAAACTACCCAAAGCGGTCAACCACTTTGCACAGTCGCGAGGTCGCCGCTTTCAATCTCATGTCAGACTAGCATACCTTTTTTTTAATTGCAATGATAGGTTGCAGTGAATTTCTGCCCAATGACTTCGTCTCTTCATTATAATTCAGTGAAACTCAAAACTCACCTTGCTCAGTCGCGACGTCGCCGCTCCCAGGCCCGTGTCCTTCGCTTGCAGCGCGCGGCCTGTCTGGAAGAGCGAAGCAGTTAATCGATAAACTACCGTATCTTTTCCTATCTACTCGAGACCCATTCCCTATCGTACCCTCGTATCGATCAACTCCACGCCTCCGTCGGTAACGCTTCAGTTCGCGCTCCCGACTCAGGCGATTCGACTACCATACCCCTCAGCTCCCATCAAGACCCACCTCGTATCGATCAATCTTAACTACCGTACCCCATCCTATCCACTCGAGACCCTCCACCTACCGTACCCTCGTATCGATCAGCTCCACGCCTGCGTCGGTCGCGTTCCAGTTTGCGCTCACGTTCGACGACTTGGGACGCGCGCGCGGCATCGAGTTCTGTAGTTATTGATTATTGATTATTGATTATTGGTTGGAATCATTCAAAACAGTGAAAAAAAACAGTGTATTCGTTTTTGCAACGTTTTGAACAGTGCCGGAGTCGAATTGAAATTCATTCTCCCTTTTGAATACAAGAGCTGTCTGAAACGGGCAACTCACAGGAAGCTGCTGCACGCAATTTACACTCTCCCAGGGTCCATACCGCAACCCTTTTCGTATTCCCGATACCGTATCCCACAATCCAATCGATAATCCCCCTGAATCAGGGCAACTAACAGGAAGTTGCAGCACGCAATCAACAATCTGTCCATACCGCAACCCCTACCGTATTCCCGATACCGTATCCCATAATCAAATCGATAATCCCCCTGAATCAGGGGCAACTCACAGGGAGCACGAACATGCTGCTGCGCAGCGCCAGCGACGAGTTCACCTGCAGCAGAGTTGGATTGATCATTCAGTATCGAAAGCCCAAGTTTTACGTTTCACTGTGCCTCCAATAAGACAAGTTTCGGAAGGTACTTTGCTAATGTTGTTTGCTGTTTGGGACAACAAAAAACTGACAAAAAATATTTCCTCAATATCAGACTCACAAATTTTTTTTATATAAAATTGCTAGCCCAATCACACACCCTGAATGACATGGTATCCCCTGCTACCGTACCCACTTACTTTATACTCCGGCTCGCTGGGCTTGAAAGCCGCGACGCGTCCGAAGCAGGCGCGCGCGACGCACGACTCGCGCGTGAAGTGCGCCAGCGTGAGCGACGAGAGGTAGATCTGACGAGGAGTACGGTAATCATCAATCGATAACCCTGGTGATCCCTACAGTAGTGTAAACCCATCAATGGATAATCTTGCCTGACGATGTAGAGCACTAACCGTCCGACTCATTCAATCAATAACCCCGGTTACCGTATCCCCTCTCTTCCGGTCAGGACCCACCGGATGCACGAAGTGCGACAGCAGCGCGCCTTGCAGGCCCATCACGTTCCACTTGAGCACCTGCGAGGTATTACTGTATTCCAGGAAACAATCGATTTTACGAATCACCAAAAAATTCCTTGCTTGCTTGAACTGTGTTTCACGCTCGCTATTAGTATGCTTGATCAGTTCCTGAATCATTCGACCTCGTACTCGTAGTGAAATACTAAAATCACCAAAAAATGAAAATCGATATCTCAGCCTACCGTACTCCTCCCCTTCCCCTCGGGACCCACCTTGTCGCTACAGCTCATCGTCCTGAGCCGCTGACCCATGGCGAACGAGTCGAGCGATAGCCGCTCGTCGCCCTTCTCGCCGAGTACCGTACCCTCGCCTGAGAAGAAAATCGATAATGGGCGCACGGTAGACCGGATTGATTTCGATACCGTACCCTCGCCTGCAAGGGCAATCGATAATGGACATGCGGTAACAATAAATATCGATTGGTTGCGGGCAGATTTTTTTGAAATTAGGATTTTTAAGAGCTTCTCGACTCGCACTGACAAGCAGTCGACTGCAAGAACCTTATGCAATCACTGCGGTTTCGATTCACCAAGAAAATATCTAATATTTTAGTTTTTTTCCCATTCCCACGCAAAGTGAACTAAAATACAACCAATCCCACATGCCTTCATTATCACCTGCAGCATCAACTCTCCAGCCTGGTCAAACATTTTCTCTCCATGCTTTCGCACACTGTAGGATCGGCTGACAATAAAACGGGGAAAATATACCCATCCTCCCGATCTTATGATTCGGGGGATTTTTAAACAATTGGATCGCGATTCGATCGATAGAATCTTAAATCTACCCTAATCCCTCACCATCCTCAATCTTGTGCCGCAGCCTGCCGACATTCCGGAAGTCCTTCGACTTCGTGCCTCCGAACTGGTACACGCGGCCGTCCCCACAGGGCGCCGTGGAGATGAAGAGGTGGAGGGAGAATCTGAAGAGGGTTGTGGAAAAAGTCGTCAAAATTATTTTCGTAGTAATTTGATACTATCACTGCATTCTCAAGGGTGCTCAGAGTATCGACGATTCATTACCTCTTCCTCAACCGCAGCTTCCCTCCTCCTTCCTCCCTCTCGAGCACGCTCCGGTCCTTCCCCGGCGACCCCGCCAGGGCCACTTGCGAGTACAGCCATCTAGAAATAGAGCTGATTAAAATGGTTTTAATAATTTTTTTAACCAATGTGTCATTCATCAAACCTCCCATGTCTCGAGCGCATTTGAGACACGTGTGGAACGCCAAGCAACTATGCTAGATTTCTCATCGAAATTCGAAAATACCACGTGCTCTTGCAGGCTTAAATGTAAGCAAATTTACTTTTCTCGGGTTGGGTGTGAACGAGTCATTCGCGTTTCAATTCAACGTCAAATCCTTCGCTGCACTCTTTCCAACGATGAATCTGGCGCAATCGGCTATCAATTCTAAATTCCAAAAGCACCACTATTCGCCTGGTTCCTAACTACACACACTGTCGCTTGCCAAAACGACTGAATAGTGGCCATATTCGAAGTCAGAACAATCGCTCACCTCACCAGCCCTCTCCTTGTCAGGATCTCCGCGTGGCAGTCGTTCACTGCCCTGCCCTCGAACGACAGGGAGGACGCCTAAAGTATTCATTGATTTATTTATCGATTTTATTGATCTAGAATAGGCAATACCTTAATCAAACCTTACAATTAGGCGTCATCATCGATAAGACAGCGCTTACATATACTTCAATATTTTAATACACGCTACAGTAGCAACAATCAAAAATGCACGGTAGGGCCATTATTTGGTTTGCTTCTGAAACGGAAACGTGTCGAATGGCAAATGTCACTAATATCATCCTCGTTCGTGAGAAAATTACCACTTCACAACTATTGTCGTTGCCAATAATACCAAAATTTTATTTGTATTTTTCCGCATTTCTCGTCTCTGCCAACGACTCATCAAGAGGAATCCCCATCCAAGCCGGAGTGGTCACCGTGTGATGGGTATGACCTACTAAGATGTTTGGTCCCTCGGATTCTGGGCTCGATGATTCTCGTTCAAAGATAGATCATTCGACCCTGGAGGACTCAAGCTCAAAGAAGAATCTAGAACACGCCTGGAGGTCTTCCAATCTAGTGAGATTCCTTCAACGAGCGATTCCATCAAGTCCTTTCGCGGTCCGGAAGATCGGAGACCTTTCTCCAGCCATCTAATGGGTCTGTGACAAGGGAAGAAAACCGATCCCCCCACCGCGAACCTGGTCAAATGACTTTCAAAAGAGAAGAACCTATCCCATCCTGAAACCCATCTTGATCTGCGCCCTGAAAGCGACACAGATAAATATTGTATTATTGTATTGTATTTCGTGTGCATCGAAAAAAATTTCATTGTGTGAGAACTAGTGCAACTTCCGAAACTCAAACCTGCAGGCCGTCTGCATTCAACGGCTTGCGAACTCAGCCGACCCGCACTCCATAAAGGGTAAGGCAATACTAATCAATAATTACCATAATCGCCGCAACCGTACCTTGATGCACTTGTTTCCGGTTGCGAGCGAGATGCAGTGCATCTGCTTCATCGCCGCGTCCTGCAGGAACATCGCGGCGAGGACCTGAGAATAGGATACGGTAATCTATTGATTACGGTATGTCGATTAGCTCTTGAGTTGAGAACCCTAGGAGGGCAGTACGACGAAGATACGGAAATCGATGTGCTGTGACCATGGCTACCAACTCGATTTGTGCTTCAGAAACTTCTCAAGAACTCAAAAGAACCAATGAATTCAATTAGTCGAACTGCTCTAACTGAATCAAACTATTTCAACTCTGATTCGCGAGTGATTTTCGGTTTCACACTCCGCTGATATTCTCCCGTGAATTTGCCAACTCAATCTGATGTTCTCATTTTAGTTGAAAAAACAAAACAACGACATCTTACCCTGTGCGTGTTCGCTGCTGCGGGGCACGTTGCAGCGAGTCTGGAATATCGATTATATTTAAATTAACTAATCGATAATCCAATCAATCAATAAATCGATAATCTCACTTGTGGAACATCGCGTACGCCTGCTCCTGTATAATATTCGACAGCGCAGTCTGCACCATCGCGCCGTCCGACCGGGGTCTCTGAAAGAGCGATACGGTAGAAGTGAAGATACGGTAAGGATACGGTAGAGGTACGGTAGAGCTATAGCATTACGATAGGCTATGTTGTGACTTCATTAACGTACGATGGGGTCAAATCATCGTTATAGAAGTAGCTCCAAGAAAATGAGTGACTAGTGTGGCATCGTTTCACTGGGATTTGCGAAATAGTTCTGGATTCTAGAGCTAATTTTAAACTTTTTTTCAAATAAACAAAGTTAAAACAATTATTACCTGCACATTCCCATCACACCTGCGCCCACTGCAGTCACTCTTCTTCTCGCCTCCATCGATCGATACCGTATCCCTCGTGGCTACCGTATCCTCCTCCTTGACTACCGTATCCTCTTCCGTCTTCACTTTCTTCGCTACCGTAGCCTCTTCCTGTCCTCCATCGATCGATCGCTTCCTTCCGACTACCGTATCCTTCTTCTGCGCTACCGTAGCCGTCCTGACTACCGTATCCTTCTGTAGCACTGCCGTATCCTTCGCTACCGTATCCACGGGCTCCTGCTTGACGGATAGGAAGCAATGCACGGTGGGCGTGAGAAGTGCCTGAGAGATACGGTAGATCGATTGTGATATGGTAGGTTGCTTTTATCAAAGGTGAGTAAAATCACTAACCCACGCAATGGGACGCATCTCATGCACTCTGTGCGTCGGGAAACCGCCTAGTCAACAATATTTCCCATTTACTGCATGAATTGAATTGTAATAATTGCACCATGCTGCTCACACACATCTCATACGCATTGTTGGACCAGAACTCACCATGCTCGTTATGATTTTTAATCATTTCGAGCAAAATCCCATATTTACATCTGAACCATCTCCAGTGCAACCGTGTGATACTCCCCTTTAGCTCACCCTCAATCCCCTCCTCGCGCACTCCATCTTCGCGTCCTTCTTGTTCCTGTGCTCGCCGGAAGAGACGACGACCGGACCGAGGGGGAGCGAGCAACTGGGAAGTGTTAATTAATGAATTAATTGAGCAATTAATTGTTTAAATGATAATCAATCAATCAATTGAAAGACAGATCCACAGAAAGAAGCCGAGCGCCAGTGAGCAACTATTATGCAGATCACTTATTGATTGCTTCCTAATTAAAATTATTACTGGAGTTAGATTACTTTTTGCTCGAGCCCTAGTCATGCGATTGCAAAAAACGACTCCTGCTTTTCTAAACATATCCCTGATACCTGAATGCGCAGACCAGTTTTCTACATTCAGCTACAATGTTGCATGAACTTGATACATTGTGGTAATTTAGTCATTTAAAACGCGGTCTCCGTAAGAACGTATGAGGGAGTGGCACAGTAGCTCAAAATCGTCCCCAGGGGTTCATACTCGGTGGTTAGAGTCCCTAGGGGTGGGATACACTTCAACCGGAAAATTGGACCCAAAAGTTGATCTTTGATCTTTGAGATCGAAATTTTTCATCTTGAATTTTACACCGCATGTCATATACCATTCGATACAGCGTCAAAAGTTATACATTCTGGCAAATTTTCAAAAGAATTGAACTTCAACTTTTCCAGAAAATCGAAAAAAAATGTTGAAAATCAGCTCTCTCAAACTTTTCAAAAAAATATTTCACTCTGTTCCAATGGATTCTTGGGCCTGGAAAGTTAACATAATATGTAAAATCGTACGGAGAATTTAATAATTTAATTTACACGTTAGTTGAACAATGTTTTGCAATGTTTTCAGTTGAATTTCTGTCAAATCTTCCAACTCGTTTTTTCACATAAGGGGGGACCCTTATGTGGAAAATGAAGTTGGAGGTCATGCCAGAATTAACCCAATAATCATGTTCTATGATAACCACTGTATCCTAACATTGATATTTTTCGCATATAGGTTTCTTTTTGCAAACATTATTTTTCTGACTCATTTCCACATAAGGGTCCCCCTTTATGTGAAAAAACGAGTTGGAAGATTTGACAGAAATTCAACTGAAAACATTGCAAAACATTGTTCAACTAACGCGTAAACAGATATAAAGTGGATTGGAGTCGAAAGCAAGACATTTGGAGCGAAAAAAAGTTGGCAAAAGATTGATGTGGGCAGGCGGATTCGAACATGAGCCCAAAATTGGGTGCTAGTATTTTGCAAAAAAATGATGGCGTGGTATGTCGTATCTACTCGGGGTAATTTTTATTGAATTCTCCGTACGTTTTTACATATTATGAAAACTTTCCAGGCCCAAGAATCCATTGGAACAGGGTGAAATATTTTTTTGAAAAGTTTGAGAGAGCTGATTTTCAACATTTTTTCGAATTTCTCGAAAAGTTGAAGTTCAAACTTTTTGAAAATTTGCCAGAATGTATAACTTTTGACGCTCTATCGAATGGTATATGACATGCGGTGTAAAACTCAAGATGAAAAATTTCGATCTCAAAGATCAAAGATCAACTTTTGGGTCCAATTTTCCGGCTGAAGTGTATCCCACCCCTAGGGACTCTAACCGCAGAGTATGAACCCCTGGGGACGATTTTGAGCTACTGTGCCATTTGCCCTCCAAATCCCGACGTTCTTACGCGGACTGCGTTTTAAGAGACCGGATCGGTAAAAATCGAGATTCCCCCGGACACGTTCCTCCCGGAAACGGGCCAGCAATCCCATACTCTAGTGTTAGGAAGGTCTTGTGCTCACATTGTTCATAGTACCTCTTGATCGGGGTTTCCTCCCCTACGACACGAGAAAAGTGTAAATATGTGTGAAATGTTCAAAAATTCATAAAATACAAACTTGAAGAGATATGCTCAGATGTTCATGTGCATCACATTAGAGGTGCCCTGAGGCATCATATCAGCAGTTAAGATTGATTGAAGCTTCATTCTTGGATTTCTATCTGCACTAGGATTTTCGTTTTTTGAGAAATGGAGGCTGTTCCTGCAGCCGCCTCCAGGGGTAACCTAGGTGCACCATGTAGCCCACTGGCAGATGTGCCTGAAAATGCATCAGCCCAACTCTCCCGGTCTTTCACATCCGAGATAACTACGCATAAAGATGCGAGACTGAGGAACAGATATTTTCTTTAATGTGATTTCGTTACTGATTCTGTGAAGTATGGGCAGCAAACAACTGAAATGGCATAGCTGCACCTTAATGAAATTGTTGAATACCATAGGAGTTGATTCCGCCATAGTGACTTTTTTGGACCATGACCCGGGGTTCATGGTCTAGGAGTGGCCCATCACCATGAACCCGGGTTCATGGTCCAAAATGGGGTTCGAAAGTGATGATGAAGGAAGTTCAAGTACTATACGCTAACGTGTAGCAAAGTGTGCCAGAATCATACAGTAACCCGAATTACCGTAATACGGCTATCACAAACTGATTTATTTATATTTTACTCTAAAAAGTCAGTTGTCAATTCCATGACGGACAGAATACGGTAACTCGGGCTACTGTATGATACTGGCACACTTTGCTACACGTTAGCGTATAGTACTTGAACTTCCTTCATCATGACTTTCGAAAGCCATTTTGGACCATGAACCCGGGTTCATGGTGATGGGCCACTCTAGACCATGAACTCCGGGTCATGGTCCAAAAAAGTCACTATGGCGGAATCGATTCCTATGGTATTCAACAATTTCATTAAGGTGCAGCTATGCCATTTCAGTTGTTTGCTGCCCATACTTCACAGAATCAGTAACGAAACCACATTAAAGAAAAAAATCTGATCCTCAGTCTCGCATCTTTATGCGAAGTTATCTCGGATGTGAAAGACCGGGAGAGTAGGGCTGATGCATTTTCAGGCACATCTGCCAGTGGGCTACACGGTGCACCTAGGTTACCCCTGGAGGCGGCTGCAGGAACAGCCTCCATTTCTCAAAAAACGAAAATCCTAGTGCAGATAGAAATCCAAGAATGAAGCTTCAATCAATCTTAACTGCTGATATGATGCCTCAGGGCACCTCTAATGTGATGCACGTGAACATCTGAGCATATCTCTTCAAGTTTGTATTTTATGAATTTTCGAACATTTCACACATATTTACACTTTTCTCGTGCCGTAGGGGAGGAAACCCCGATCAAGAGGTACTATGAACAATGTGAGCACAAGACCTTCCTAACACTAGAGTGTGGGCTTGCGGGCCCGTCTCCGGGAGGAACGTGTCCGGGAGGTAGACGAAAATCCTCGATTTTTACGGAGCAGGTCTCTTAACAGCGACAACAACGACGAATTGAAATCATCCGACCAGTACAGGACAAAATAACTCGCTGCTGCTTGCAATGGTGGGCTGATATCTTGCCAGGTCATCAGGTTACGGAACCCCGTAAGGAAGAAAATAAAATTTGCGTACTTCCGATATTGTGTGCTGCATATTTTTGCGCAACTCCCAAGCAGATACTTTCCGATTTTTGCGGGACCCCCTCCTCACTAGCGGAAGTTAGCCCACCATTGGCTGCTTGAGTGCACCGGCTAACTTTCTACATACACCGCTCCAAGTTGTAATTGGATTCATCTGGAAATCGCAAAAAAAGAAGATCAATAGGACGCCTATAATTCTGTCTCTTCGAATGAACTCGTGTGTGTGGAAGGATCTGCCGAATTATTTTAACTAATTAATTAATTATCAATAATTATATCGATAATAATGTTGATACCTGAATGCGCCGGCGACGCCGCTGCCCTTGATGCTCGCGTGGCACTTGAACACCTGCAAGACATCACATTGTTCGAACTATCTTTCACCCTGTCAGTGCACGTTTCAGCCACTCGTCATCAAGGCAAGAGAGCGCAAAATTTCAATATCTTCTTGGAAACGAGCAGCCAAATAATAACTACCGCTTGGTTACCGTAACACCGCCGACGATAAATCGATAACTCACGTGCTACCGTACCCACTCACCCCGATCAGGATCTCGAACAGAAGAGAGATGGCCGGTTTCACGACCTCCCGTCCGTCAACAGTCGCGCGAATCTCGTCGCACTCGCGTGCCAGGAAGGACCTGTCGAATTATATTATATTAAATAAATAAATATAAATAATTTTAATGATAATAATGATGACGGTATCATTTCTCGTTTGCGAGGAAGGAACTGTGAATTTAAATATTACACCAGGGAGAGATATGTTTCATCGATCACTCAAACTGCGCAAACGACAAGTTCCTCGATGAAATTTTGCTTGGCAAGACAACTAAAACCATCTCGCACACTCCACGTTACATCACGCTCTCAAGGTATTGCGAACAAAGAGCAGAGTGATCATTCCTTTTCTCGAAACGAAAACAGAAACTCCTGTACCTGAACAGCGCCTTGTTCACGGCGGAGAGGCCGGCGAACCAGGCTGGTTCCTCTTTCTCCTTCCCTTCTTCCTCCTCTCCCTCTTTATCCTCCTCTATTCCCTTCTCCTCCTCTTCCTCCACTTTCACTTCGACTTCCTTCCTCCCTCCCTCATTCGAGTCTTGATCTTCCTCCACCTTCGCCCTCTTCGCCTGTGGCTCTGTGCCGCTGCTGCTGCTGCTGTTCTCGGTGGTTGCGGGGGAACTGAAATTTAACAAATTGATTGCGAATGAATCCAAAAATATACTAGAAGTCGAATGTTTGTTTGTTTTTTTGGAACTGGGAACCTGCAATAGATCGGAACAGAGTGAGCACGCGTCTCTTGATTATCAGCAGTAACCGAGAACCGACTTGCTCGGGAGAAAAAGAATTCAGGTTTCGCTAGCATGTTATCAAATTATGAACTATGCTTTAAACAATTTTGAAGCGCTTCCTCAGACAATTAACAATAGCCCACCACAACCTAATCGAATGTTTCACTAGTACCTTATCCACGGACTGACGACGTAACAAACAATCTCATTGCGATTTCCCCAAAACACAGCTCACCTCTCACTCGCCCTCTCCTCCTCCTCTCCCACATTCTCCGCATCCGACATTTCTACTACCTCGCTCATCTATCAAATAAGAATCGTTGATCAATATTTACCACCGTAAGAGAGCTACAGTACCCTTCCCGAACAGCCTCTTCTCTTTTGATATCTTGTAGGTATCTGTCAACCATGCGCTCAAACAACCTCCACACAATCATAACCTTCTTTATCATACACATCACTACTTTCGCGAATAACATCAAACCTCTATCAGAGACATAAATCGAACAACGACAGTACGCGAGCGGTCGCTACCGTAATCGAGTCGGGTGGGTTGGGGCTACCGTAGTCTACCGTAATCCTCATTTATCGGTAGAGGTACTCGGACTGCAGATTCGCCGCGAGTTCCGGCTCCCATCGATCGCCGTTGAGCAGCAGCTTCTCCTGCGAATTCGACCATTGCAGAGGTTTATATAAAATAGAGATTACGTTTAAATAAGGTTTTTTTTAAAACTTCTGCGAATTGCAAAAATGTTATCATTTAGGATTATTGAACGGTAGTCTAGCAATTTGTGAGAAAGTAGTATTGCCCTATCGCTCGTATTATCCTACCCCATTGCAGTACGAGCTAACTATTGAAGTTCAGACTCGCAAAAGTTTCAATTTTTTTTTCGCAGCTGATACCACTATTACTGAAGTATCGCAGGCAAGCCGATTTTTTGACCAGTTAGCGCATCCCGAATTCACCTACTTACACACAGTTCGCGCGAAACAAGTGGAGACACGAAAATTACTCCGGTGAGGCCGCGCAACCCCGTCAACTTCTCAGGATCCGGCTAGCACTTCAATGATTCAATGATCTTCAAACGGGTTCTATTTAAAAAAAATCGATATTTTTGAATGCTACAATGCCTTGGCGTATCATAACCAACTATCGTTCGACTTTACCAAAAATCGATAACTCATCATCTACCGTACCTTGTTGTAGAGCAGCTCCTCGAGCAACTATCGTTCGACTTTACCAAAAATCAATAATTCCAACCACTACCGTACCTTGTTGTAGAGCAGCTCCTCGTGCGTCTCCGTCGAGTACTCGAAGTTGGGTCCCTCCACGATCGCGTCCACAGGGCACGCCTCCTGCAATCAATGGGGGTTACGGGAAAGATCATTGCTGTGGCTCCAAAACTGTTGGCACGTGCACACTCTTTCTCAACGCCTCCTGCAAACAAACCGACGATTGTTTCATAATTCAGGACAGCAATATTCGGCGAGGATAGCGCAACATCCATTTTGTGTGTTCGTGCTTACATCACTATTTAGGAACCGGGAAAGACCGTAGAAGATACGCTTGGGCATTTCAACGCAACACTTTCCCGGTTCCAACTAACTTATTCAAGGGAACAATCAACGAACCTGGCACAGTCCGCAGTAGATGCACTTGGTCATGTCGATGTCGTACGTGGTGGTGCGGCGCGAGCCGTCCGGGCGCACCTCCGCCTCGATAGTGATCGCCTGCCAATTAACTAATTAGTAGGTAATTAATTAACAAATTAGCTTATTATTTTAACCGTGACAAATTTATGTCCCAAAGCCTAGCTGGATGGATTACATTCCTGAGCAATTCACCCGGAGCCGTGAGGTTTCAGCCGCACTATACTTGACAGTGAACGTGTGAGATTCGATGTGATGTGCTTTTCAAAATGATCAATATAATTAATATTAATCAATAAAACAAACCTGGGCAGGGCAGATGGCCTCGCACAGCTTGCACGCGATGCAGCGCTCCTCGCCCGACGGGTATCTTGATTGATTAATTAATTAATTAATCAATTACATATCGAGCTTATTAAAACTTTTAAAAAAATAACCAATACTTGGTAATTAATTGAATAATTAGCTTACTATGCTACAAAATATGCTGTTTTTTAAAGAAAATTAACCATTTCACCCGGTAAACTTGCGCTTTCTGCAAAATTAGTTTCATTGATAGCAAGATTCACCTTCTGAGCGCATGCTCTCCTCTGAATCTGCTGGAGAGCGGTCCCTTCTCGAATATTTGAACTACTAATTACGACAGAACTATTGGAGTACGGCCAAGTTCTAATTGTCTATCGCAAAAAAATAAACCGTTCCGCTTATTATTCCACCCTGTAGATTTCAGCTATTGATTACAGGACTCTCAGACCTTGGCTAATGTGCTTAGCCGTTTCCTACGAGATCTATTAACAATACCCGAGAAAATTGCAAATTTAGGGATAATCAATAATGCACTAGCGAATTAAATGTTCCGTATTGTGCGCTAAACGCAGTATTATCAAAGCTGAGCATTCGAATGGCACAATACCAAGGTTCACCTTCTGAGCGCATGCTCTCCTCTGAATCGGCTGGAGAGCGGTCCCTTCTCGAATATTTGCGCTACTTATTACGACAAAACTATTGGAGTACGGCCAAGTCCGAATTAAGCACCGATAGAACCGACGTTTCTGGCCAAACTATTTTAGTAGCAACCTTCTGAGCGCATGCTCTCCTCTGAATCTGCTGGAGAGCGGTCCCTTCTCGAAGGGGTAGTTGATCGTGGCCGGCTCCATGAACACGTGGCCGAGCATCACACCGAATCCTGCCATTTAATATTTTACTTGATTAATTAAACAACAAATATGTTTAAAGCAGCGAAAAAAGCGAAACTTGCCTATTTTCAAACACTTTTTTAAGCTAATATAATCATGTATCGCTCTTGATGCCATGCCCCCGAACGGAATAACAATTGAATTTAATTTAATTGAATCTATGGACTCGAAACATAAAGACAAGCGAAGCTCGTGGCGCTTCTGGAACTCAATTAGCCAAATCGTCTTTCAACTGATTCATGCCAATTATAAAAAAAGTATTTTAATGGAGGTTGTTACGATTTGAAGCTAGAGAAAAGCTGCCTGAAAGAGTTTCAAACTCGCCTCTGAACAGTTCGGTGAAGAAGACATTGTTGAGGGCGTAGTCGACGTCTCCCTTGAGCGAACCGTCCTTCTCCGCCGGCATTCCAACGTACCTGACGGGTTATTTGAATAAAATAAATACCTAAGTGATATTTAAACATGCTATCACGCAAGACAAAGAAGCCTCAAGTTGGATTTTAGTTTAAATTGTGTATTATCATCCCTCATTTTGAACTTCGCGTAAATTTAGCATTTGATGCTTGAAAAAACAACAAACTCTCCTGTTGACTCAAGAAAGAATCAGAATGGAACAAGCAAATGGAATACTTCAGGTCAATGGAACAGTGCAAGATTTAGGATTTTGAAGTCTTTTTGAAGTAAAACTCACTTGTAGTTGGATCGAGACGAGGCGACGGGCGTCGCGACGACGGCGCGACCCGAGAAGAGACCGCTCAGCTTAACCCCAGATCGAAGGGCCATCCTGCAAAGGAAATATTGCAAGCGACAACGGCAGTGATCTTTCAAGCGCTCAAACTAGCATTGTCGAGCGCGACACGCTCAAATGAGCAACGAATCGAGTAGAGCGTAAAGTGGGGCATCATTTGAAACAAATTTATCATTGAAGGATAGGCAAAAAATAGATAAAACACGACTGACAACAAATTGATCGAAGAACGCAAACGGGGCCGAAACTACCGTATGCATTGCACGATTTGTGGATCGAGGACTGATTTTATTGTATTGTTCTCTTTTTTTCCATTTTACGGCTCTTCATTCTTGTTTGCTTTCTGAAAGTCGAATCGCAATCAAAGTATGCTCGTTGCACGATTTTTAATGCTAGAGAGCTTCAGAAAACTTCCATTGGGTTCGATTTTAGGAAACTGTTCATCTACCGTAATCAACCGAAACTACGTAACTGAAGAGCAAAGCATCGTTTCAGTTGGAGGAGCACTCAAAAGAATGGGAGACTCGTTTGCGTCGTTAAACGACGCTCAACTGATGCAAAGTTCAATAATCTTTCTTGTCCTCTCCATCTCCTCCAATAAGCCTCAAATTTCCCTGCTGGACTCGATGGAGAGTAGCTCATTTCCCTCTCGCCGTCCCTCACTCCTGACTATAAAACCCCACCGATGCGGTCTCTTCCTCACACCAAGTCGTCGACATGGCTCAGTCCGTTCCTCCCGGAGACATCGCCACCCAGCCCGGCACCAAGATCGTCTTCAACGCCCCCTACGATGACAAGCACACCTACCACATCAAGGTACCGTTACCCTCCCCGGTACTCTTCAGGATCTACCGTACCTCCGATCTCTACAGTAACCCTACCCATCTCAGGTGACCAACTCCTCCGCTCGTCGTATCGGATGGGCCTTCAAGACCACAAACATGAAGAGACTTGGAGTGGACCCCGCCGCCGGAGTGCTCGACCCCAAGGAGAACGCTCTCATCGCTGTGTCCTGCGACGCCTTCGCCTACGGACAAGAGGTACGGTATCCCATCCTCCCCTGACTGTAGCCTACCGTAACCCTCATGAACCTACAGTAACCCCATCACTTCAGGATACCAACAACGACCGTGTGACGATCGAGTGGACCAACACCCCCGATGGAGCCGCCAAGCAGTTCCGCCGCGAGTGGTTCCAGGGAGACGGCATGGTCCGCAGAAAGAACCTCCCTATCGAGTACAACCCTTGAATGGGCGCCTCTCTGGGACACGCATAAATAATAATAATGCTGAGTATATGATTGTGTACTGTTTCACACACAAAGAGTGGGATTCTTCAATACCATGGGAAGGGGTACGGTAGCACGGTAATGGTATTGGATCTTTATTTATTGTTTTCGAATTGAGTAATTCGTTGTTCTCATTTGTCTCCATCGTTTTCTTGTTTGGGATGGGAACGTCGAATGTGTTTCATCACAATGTTTTTTTTTCATTTTTATGCTCCAGGCGCAATGCTCCTCCAGAAATGCCTCTCTATATTGATTTGCTTGACTAGGTCATCGATCTCCAGCAGAATATTCGCTCTTCTCTCCTGGAGTAGAGCCTCCTCTTGTTCATCCTGTTCATCCTGGTATCGCTCCAGAGCAGCATCCTGCAATTAGAGGATACAGGAATAGATATAGAAAAACTGCTAGGGAGGCACTTTATTGGAGCGTTTCCCTAAAGATGTAGAACCTTTCCACTGAAGATGCCGGGCAGCACTTTTCTTCGATCAGAGCTTTCAAGGTGCATCTTCCCTTGGGTTTCAGTTCCATTAATGAGCCGGGAAAACAAACCTTCTGAATCCTGACTCGTGCGAAGTACACAGAGAACGCGTAAGTGAGCACCATAGCAATCGATAGAGACTCGACGACTTCCTCTGGAAAAGAAATCTTTTCGGATGCTCTTCTGATCAGGGTTGGGCGAAAATTATACGGTCTCTCACTTTTCCATGCTTTCTCGCTTTGTCTAACCGGTGAGAGAGCATTGCGAAATGAAACACTGTATAATTTTCGCCCGACTCTGCTTCTGATACAACTTACTATCAACTTCAGTGAATGCACCAACAATTTGCACGACAACAAGTCCGAGTGCAATGACACCGTTTATGATGGCGGTTGGGAGACAGGGGGAGTGATTAATCTGAAAATATTATCCATTTTGACCTAATTTTTCTCTCTCGCCGGTCATGGAAAGCGAGAGAGTGTGTAAAAATGAGAGACTGAGAAATGTTTTGCATGAAACTCACTGAATTCCGCAATCGTTCGAGGATTAAGAACGTCGGTAACAGTAGAAGAACGGCAATTGCAGGAATAGGAGAGTATTTAGAGGGAAAGAAGAGGCAGAAATAGTACGAGGCAATCACTGCTGATATCTGAATAAAAAGTGAGTCAAACAGCAAAAAATCACCGCCTTACCATTAATGTAATTAATAAGATGAGCACATTAATCTGCCGTTCAGTGCGACGACTCAGTTTCCTACGCCAAGGAGGATTGTAAGGTTCCTGATCATGAGTGTTTCATAGTATGGAGATATATGGAATCCATACATGTGTCAATTCATTCACTCAACTGAGCTTTGAGCGAATAAGAAAATTCAGACATTGGAACTTTAAAAAATCATGTGCAAGGAAATCCAGCATGAGAGTGGATTACTAATCACGAAAAATTACAAAGAAAAAATTGTACCAACCTTATCTCTCCCAGCTGTGAGTTGCAGAATGAACGCTGTTATTGCGATTGTCATCACAATAGATCCTGCAGCCAGCCAGATCAGCGGACCTGAAAACTTCTTGGATCTCTGGTCCGGAGCAACCGCTCTGATTGGCAAATAGAGTGGGGAATGAGAATGGTGGGGATAGAACACTCTGTGAGGGCCGAATATTCAAGAAGTGCGCGGACCGGCACTATGTCGGTTGAGAACATTGATAACCTACTGGATGAACACCTAATGAGGGCGAGAGCAACTTTATGTAGTAGTGCCCCGTGCCTGATAGTAGCCTCGCAGCACCGACCACTGCAGCTCCAGCGAGAGTCGCAGCAGCCGAAAAGAGGAGCGAAACAAGTCGCTTCGGGGATAACCAGCGGTGCCTTGCACGGACAACCACGCAGGTGGCAGGCATGACCCGGAATGAGTCCTGAACTGAAAAGTACTGCATAATCAAAAGATAAATGCAAAATCAGCGAGTTTTAGCTTGCAAAGATAGTGCAAAGGTGTGCAAGACATTTGTCACATAAAAGTGGGGAAATGGAAAAAGAGAAAAAATATGAAACCAGCGAGTTTTGAAAGCGCGAGTAAACCTCGCCTCGTTATTGCACAAGCGCGCGTGAAGGGATGACTCATCAGAGATAAGAGTCAACCGCTGGTGTTTTGGACTCCGGAAATGGGAACAATGCCTTTCTCAACCCTCCCTGCTCTCGCGTACTGATTAGGTCTGGTTTCCCCTATCAATAGATGGGGCTTGCCTAGTGGCTGGAATTGTGGTTGCCTAGTGCCTAACCGCTAGGCAGGAAGGGGGGGGGGGTCGCTAGGCGAGTCAAGAAATGACTCTCCTCACACACTCTCTCGCCTCTCTGATCGATGAGATGTGTGAAATGAAGAGAATGCTTCAAATGAAAACGTATTCGATGAACAGTTTGTGGTGGTGATGAGGTTGATTGAGGTCCATAAACAGGCGAGCTCTAAAAATCATTCGGAAACCGTTGGTTTTGCCGACCAAGTGTTTTGTTCTACAGCAAGTTGATCTGAACGAAGGATGACTTCGCAAGAACCATTCTCTCCATTTCACACACTGATAACTTTTCATTCAAACCATTGTACATGATCCATTGGCTGAATTGAGTTATTTCTCGACAGAATGAACAGACAACAGATGGAAACGCTTTATTAAACACTGAATCCAAAAATTCAACATAATTTCTTCTTCCTCCGATCACTGCAGCATTCTTTGAACTTCCAACGAATTCAAGCAGAAGGTACATTAGGAGCCATCGTGTTCTGAAACACATTCATTGGACGATTTCCTGAACTTCCCGGACAGCTCCAAATATCGGGACTTCTGCACTTTTTGGCCCAGAGTCTCCCTGTCTACGGCCGCTCTGTTTGAGATGTGAGGCGGGGAATGAAAAGGGTAGCCATAGAATACTCTATTGAGAATGGCTGGGTGAAAAAGTGCAGAAGCGCCCAAATTTCCCCATGTCCTCCTTCCCCTACAACCAACCGAGTGGGAAACCATTTCATTCGGGAAATCACTCATTTCATGTTTCCTAGTTTATCTAGAAGATTGCATGAGCGCCTTATGTTAGGCTCACAGTATCCCTACCGTTGCGTTTCTTTTACTGTCTAACAACGAACCAGGTGAAAATGCGTACCTGTCATCTTTAAAGCATCTATGCGGATCACATCCTAACGTTTCACTAGCATCGAAAGTAACGCGAGAATGTAGATCTCTGCAGAATATTGTATTGAAGCTTGATAATCGGAAGACAAAGTAAAAATAACAGTAATAACAAAACAGCAAAACATTACAATAATAGACAGAAATCGAGAGCTGCGGTCGCCCTAAAAGAGGGACTGCTGAGTGATAAGAGTGTACAAGATAGGATCGATACGCCATGTGTGCAACTATGCGAGAGACATAGTGTAGAGGATAGGCCCCATCCTCATATTCTGTGCTATTATTTGTTTTGCTTCAACATGCATGTTTTGTTGTTCGATTTTGCTAGACTTTATGTCTATATCGTGGCTTCCATGCCAATCAGTGTATTTCGTTAATTACACCTTATTGTTCTTCCAAATAATTATATTATTATCGTTATATAAGTAATTCTGTTTACCCGACCGTTTTCCGTAAACATCCGGTTTATAACCGGAACCGTTAATTAGTACACATCCGTAGGATAGCGGGTCTCACACAGAAGAGACTTAAGATCACTCATTTCACCGTAATTGTTTTTCGAAACTCTTCCCAAACCACTTTTCCTTTGCTCAGTCAATAGATCGATAATTTTGCTTGATTTTGGTTTGTGTTCCGTGTTGTTAATTGATCTTTGCTTTCTTAAACTATAAAGCTTTATTAATTAATTACGCCTTGTGGTAATTAGAGCCTTATATCTAGTTTCACGGGGTTTTCGCGGGTTAACGGCCATCTTCTTGTCTCCGTCGCTGATCTTCGATCTTTTCTTGTTCTCCTTGCAAGGTAGGCGTGTGTCTCTGTTGACCTCGCCTGGCGTATCTGTTACCCACTGCGTATCTGTTACCATTGACTGAATAAGGTGTCTCTGTTGACACTTTTCCACGCTGTTTCCTTGTCTCAGTGACGCGTGTTCGTGATTCCCAGCCGAAGGCTATCGCCAATTTGTGTTTTGCAGACGACGCGAGTCATTCTCAAGGACAAGGGGCAGCTGCACAACAGTGCTGATAAAGAGACTGCAACCACCGCCCACGCTAAAGTGAGTGATTAGTCGGGAGCAGTTATCTTTATATGGGGGCCTTCGCTACTTTGTAATCGAAACCGTGAGACGAGTTGATTAATTATTTAATTAATTAATTAATTGGTTTATTGATTGATTGAGTGACGAAAGTATTGATTGACTGTGTGAATCGAGTAATCATCGTGTAATTTGAGGATGTCGTTTGAACTGAACGAGGAGGAAAAGCGACTCCTCGGAGAGGATGGACACCCGATTGATGAAAACGTCGACGAGAGCGTCTTGGACGAGGAAATGAGTGAGCCCGGCGACAACGGGGAAGCTGCCAAATCGGCAAACCCTAGCGACCCGCTGGGACTGAACGAGGACATGAGACTGCTGCTGCAGCAAGCTGCCCATCCTCCGGTTGAGAAGGTTAGTGCTGTTTCCACGCGTACTCGTTCTAAAACGTCTGGTAATGAACCCAGTGACGTGTTGAAACGTGTTGGTAATAGAATAGCCAGCCTGAAAGAGAAATTGCTGACGAGAGAGAATGAGAACGGGGTGTTGCCGGAACGTATTAACGAGTTTGAGGATATCTTTGATGTGGAGAAAACCGCGATAGATGGTGATTTGATGTTGCTCAAAGGAAAGTTGTTGATTGCAAGCACTGATAAAAAGAAGTATGATGCGTTAGAGAAGAGCTACGAGGAGGAAAGAAAGAAGGTGGAGGAATTGAATGAGGTCTTTGCAAGGGCGGTTGAGGGCACAAATTTCACTCTTTTGGAAGAGTTGCGATCACGTTTTGATGAGCTATTGGAAGAAAAACGAGTCAAAGATGAACGAGATGAGGCCATTCTTTTGCGGCTGGAAGTGAATTCGATGGATGAGCTGGTCAAGCGCGTTGAGAAGGGTTCTCGTGATAGTGATGCTAGAGAAACGTCAGCCCAGGTAGTCAAGATTGTTGATGAGTTTCTTGAGAAGGTCAATCACGATGATTTGTATGATGTGGAGGCTGAGTGGGTCAAAATGAGAGAGGATAATGAGAAGCAACTAAAATTGCTTCAGGAAACGATGGTTGAAGCAGAAAATAAGGCTGAAATTCTCAGAGCTGTAATGAATGAGGTCCAGGTTGAGGATTGCCAATCAATAATCGATGCCATTCAGAGGTCGACCACTCAGATGGACCGAGTTCTGGGGCAGCTGCGGGAGACGGAGAGCAATCTTCGTCTGATGACTGACGAGTGTAGCAAGATGAGGAGAGAAAGAGACGAATACGCCGCCAAGGTGGATGAGTTGAACAGGAACCGATTGGCGAATGAAAAGCGTGAGTCAACCCCTCCTGAAGCAATCAATGAGTTCAATAATCTGTCTCAGAGGCTAAGCTTGCTTCGGCAAAACGGGAAGCCGCGAGAGACGCCGTCGATGCATCCTGGAGGTGCGAGGATCTCTCTGCAGCCAGAGAACACAGAAAGGCAAGGGAGCCTGGCGACCAGAGGTGAGGGACCGAGCGGGGATCCCCACATGGGAGCGGGAGATCATGGAGCTGGCTATGGTGGTGGTAGTGACATGGGTGGCTGCATTGAGAATGCGAAGAGAGTGTCGCCTGTAGTAATCAATCCTTCCATGCTGCCGGTTTTGGACAAGTTTGATGGGAATAGAGCTAAGTGGGAGATGTTCGAGCAAGGTTTTCTTCTGCGGTATGAGTGGATGGGGGAAGCTGCGAAGCTGCTAATGAAAGAGATGTTAGTGGGCAAAGCTGAAACGGAGTATAAAGGATTACCAGAGGAGTTCAAGATTAGAGTGGCCGAAGGAAGAGGGCAGAGTGCGCGGTGTGGAGAGGAATGAGAGGAAGCGGACTCTTGCGCAAGAGTGCGAGCTCTTGCGCAAGAGTAAAGAAGGAGATAGTGTTTTCGGCCGCTTAAAGTCGTGATTCTCTGTCAATTGGCTTTATCTTTGAACAATCAACACAAATGCGTATTCTAGACTCCATTTCCATGCCTTAGCTCTCCATTTACCTCTCAGCGAGATGCAAATGGTGAGAAAGAATAGTTCAGAAGAGCGTTTTTGGCTTTCAATTACTTCATAGTGAAGGCAGGGTGTGTTTTCTAGCATTAGGCGATTTCAAAACAGCGGAAAATCCACTCAGACAGCGATAAAGACGGTTGTACTTTGGGTATCCCGTTACAAGTAAATTGAGGGCAAACTTATGCAAAAGAGAGTCTAGAATACTTTACTCCATTGATTATGCACATAACAAGCCAATTGTCAAAGAAACCCTCCCTCAAACGATCGAAAACGCCTCATTCCAATCTCAACTCTTGCGCAAGAGCCTCTCACTCTTGCGCAAGAGTTCATTCTTCTCCCTCTCCTCTTCCCCTCCCTTTCATTCCTCCCTTGCCAGAGCGGCAGAGTCTTCCTTTCACTCTTCCTTCGGCCACTCTATTCATGATGCCTGCTAAGACTATCCAGGACTGTCTCCAATGGTTGAAGGACAAGTGCTACGGCAATTCGTTGTATTCTGGATTGGATATTGAGAGAAAGATTAGGATGATGAAAGTAGGTGGTCGCAAAGTGGATGACGTTTGTGGTAGTTTGGAGTATCTCATCGGTAAACAGCACGCTTACGATGAGAGGAAGCGAGAAGAAGCAAAGAAGAATCAGTTGATTATGTTGTATGAGCAGAGCAAGCATTACATGGAGCTGCTCAAGATGCTCGAGAGAAACGAGTCATACGATGAGATGAAGAAGCACTTGCAGGTAGCAGAGTATATGGAAAGAAGGGAGTATGGTAGAAGCGATAGGAGTAGTGCATCGGGAAATAATCAGATGGGTTCGAGGTTCACTACGTCGCATGGATCGAGTAGTAATGGTGGCAGTTCGGCCAGGGGCAAATGTTTCGGTTGCCGAGGAACTGGTCATCGACAGGAAAATTGTCCTTCTAGAGGAGATACGAGATTCACTAGTGTGCAGTGCCACAATTGCGGTGGTACGGGGCACACATCTCGTGTGTGCACGTCCTCGCCTGTTCAGATGAAGGGACAGTACAATGGGAATAGGACTCAAGGTGTGGAGAAGAATACCGTTCAGTCTCCGATGTCGAGTGAGCAGAACAGCAAGTATCAGGCTGCTGCTGGCACTACTATTATGCAACCCTCTAATTCAGGGAGTGGTGTGCAGGGTGGTGGAGGATATCGAGGATCGGCGAGAGGAGGCCGAGGTGGATACAGAAGTTATCGTGTATACGCAATGGAATGCGATGAGGATAATGATGAGGTTGAGGAAGTAACCAATAGGATGGGGTTAGCTGTAGCTGTTGGTGAACTTGAGATTAATGAAGTGAACTTGCCTAATGATAAAAAGGAGTTGGATGTTCTCGATGACTCTCGGCCAGGCATCGATGAGGGTGTGGATGTGGATGAGAGTGAGATCGAGGACCCACCTGCCTACAGGGGATCCCGAATGGTGCGCGGTATAATAGGAGGACTGTCGGTAGAAGCATGTCTTGATACCGGTGCGGATGCCAATCTAATCGATAAACGTATGGTAGATCAGATGAAGGGAGCGAAAGTGAAGCCGGAAATTCGTTACAATATTCGGGATGCACAGGGCAATCCGGTCAAGACGATTGGAACGGTTGTAGTGGATGTCGAGATGAGTGTCGGGAAGAAGTGCAGAGTAAAATTTGTGGTGACAGAGAATGAGCTAGCGACTGTGCTACTGGGAAATCCTGCACTGGATACTATGGGTCTTGAATTGAGGTTGAAAGATGATGTGAAAGTGCAATATAGGGATGAGAATAAGCACGATAATGTCGCATTGGAGCCTGATCATGCAGTAGTGCTGCGGACAATCTATGTACCTGCAGGTCAATTGGGCTATGTACTTGTGGGAGGTGGAGTTGGAAGTGGTCCAAAGGTGTTGATCACAGATAGAGATGAGGTAGTCGAGGGAACGAACGATGGTTACGGTGTTGTCAGAGTGCCTGTATGGAATGGCAGCGATTCTGATATAGTCTTTGACAAGTATGAATACATTGGATACTGGTGTAAAGTAAATGGATTAGGTGATGATAAGAATAGTGATTTGAATTCAATGAAGGGAGAGATTGCTCGAGTGAATCAGTGTGTGAATAGTCAAGTGGATTGGGCACAGATCAAGGAGAATCTGGAAAGTAGTCGCCAGGGGAAGCTGAGTCGACGACTCGAGGATATCATCATGAAGCGAGCAGATATGTTCGCAGTGAAGGATGATGATTTGGGAAGATTGAAGGATATGGCATGTGATATAAGAATCGGTGAAGAGATCAGACCGATTCGTCAGAAGGAGCGACCAGTTCCTTTCTCGTTGAAGCCAGCTTTGAGAAAGCTTCTCGATAAAATGATCGCTCAAGGGGTAATCAAGAGATCAAATTCACCTTGGTTGTCGCCTGTAGTGTTAGTAAAAAAGAAAGATGGAAGTATCAGAATCTGTATTGATTTTCGGAAAGTTAATGAAGTCACGAAGGAAGATGCTTTCCCTCTCCCAATTATCGAGACCATTCTGCAGTCTCTGCAGGGCAAGAAAGTATTCTCTATAATGGATCTTGCGAGTGGTTTCTGGCAACTGCCGCTCAACAAGCGAAGTGCAGAGATTACCGCATTCGCGACGATGGGAGAATTGTATGAATTCACGGTTCTCCCATTCGGATTGAATATCTCTCCTGCTATCTTTCAGAGGGCAATGAGTGAGGTGCTGAAGGATGAGTTGAGTAAGGAGGGGAGAGAGCGAGTGGTACACTGTTATATTGATGATGTTTTGATTGCCACTGAAACCGAAGAGGAGCATACAGTTGTGCTGGCGCGAGTCCTCGACAAACTAAGAAGTGTTGGGTTACTCCTCAATCAGAAGAAGTGCACGATCATGGTCAACGAAATCGATTACCTCGGGCATCGATTGAGTAAGGATGGAATTCACATTGACGATAGGAAGGTGCAGGCGATCCTGGAGTACAGCAGACCTGAAACAATGTCTCAGCTGCAGCAGTTTTTGGGAATGACAGGATATCACAGACGGTTTATCCAGTCATATGCGCGGATAGCTCAACCACTCACCCGGTTGATAGTGTCTGCAGGGAGGAACTGGTGTGGACTGGGGAAGCCGACGCTGCATTCAAGTGTCTCAAGGAGAAAATATCATCTGCTCCTGTGCTGACACAGCCTGATTACACTGGTGCGATGGACGGCACAAGGCCATTCATTCTGACCACAGATGCGAGTGGATGTGGTATTGGGGCGGTGCTGAGTCAGAAGGATTCTGAGGGGTCGGAGAGACCAATTGCTTTCTTTTCAAGAGGGTTGAGGGATTCTGAGAAGACTATGACTGTGGTGGATACAGAGGCATTGGCTGTGTATGTTGCAGTGATTCGTTGGAAGCACATGTTGTACGGTGCACCACGAACGGTTGTGCGTACAGATCATCAACCATTGGTGACTCTGCTGAAGAGGAAACATGTTGCTGCGAGACTACTAAGATGGGCGAACGAATTGCAGGATTACAAGTTGGAGATTGAGCATATAAAGGGGAAGACAAATGTTGTCGCTGAAGCGCTAAGCAGGAATCCGAGACAGGAACTGCCTGGTGAGAATGATGGATTGAGTGATAATGTGGGAATTGTTGTCAATGTTATGACAAGAAGCGAGAGGGAGAAAGAGAGAATAGAAGAAGAGAATAGACGTAATAGTATGGAAGAATTAGGGGAAGCTGCGATTCTTGACGAATGGCGCAGAGCCCAAGGAAAGGATAAATGGGTGCTTTCAATGATGAAGAAGTTGAAGGATGTTGAGAATGGGAAAAGAAATGTCACTGAGGAGGTAACTATTCCTGCCAGTATCAAGAGAACATCTTTAGCTGACTGGGTGATACACGATGGATTGTTGTATCTTCTCGGTTACGATCATGAGAAGAAGTTGTACATTCCTGAGGGGAAAAGAGAACAGTTTGTGATGGAGATCCATGATTCTCCCGTATCTGGACATATCTGTACCAGGAAATTGGTTCAGAAACTTTCTAACGAAGTATTCTGGGGATCAATGGTGAAGGATGTGCAATCAGTTTTGAAGAAATGTGAGAGATGTCTTCTGGCTAATTCTGCCAAGAGGATGATTCCACCTCTCCAACCGTTGGTGGCTGATCGTCCAATGGCTGTTGTAGGGATGGATCTGATTGAGATGGGAAGAGGTATGAAAGGTGGAAAGTATATTGTAACGATAGTGGATCACTTTACTAAGTTCGCTGGTGCTTACGCTGTAAAGGATAAGAGAGCAGAAACGGTTGCGGATGTGTTCATGTCTAGATGGGTCCTTGAAGGAGGACGAGTGCCCAAGGTTCTTGTGACTGATAATGGAACCGAGTTGGTCAATAAGATCATGGCAGAGATTGTGAATCGATTCAAGATCGATCGACAGTTAACATTACCGTATCATTCTCGTGCAAATGGTCTCACTGAGAGATTTAATCGCACGATAGTTGAGATTATGAGGAGGATCAAGATGAGGGATGACGAGTGGGAGGAATCATTGCCATTCGCAGTTTATGCATACAATGCGAGTCCTCATGGAAGTACTGGTGAAACACCTATGTTTATGATGTACAGTAGAGATGAGAAGCTGCCGAATAGTCAGCTGCCTCAATCCAATCCAGCGTATACTGTAGATATTGATGTTAGTGATTATAAGAGAAGAATGACATGGATGATGGAAAAGACTAGATCGATCGTGGTCACAAAGTTGGAGAATGAGAGAAGAAAAATGAAAGAGTTGTACGATGAAAAGCACAAGAACAATGCAAGGATTGTTCCGAGGCAGGGTGATCGAGTGTACATCAGAATAGAACCAAAAGTTGGAGATGTGAAAAAGATGATGTCAAATTATGAAGGTCCGTATAGAGTGATTAGTACTTCTAATACTACTGCGACGGTAGTGAGGGCTGACGATGGGTTGGAGATTGAAAGAGAGCTGGATAAGCGTGTAGTGCAATGGGATCGTTTGAGGATGGTGCCACGGGATTCTGAAATTGTGAAAGAGGCAAAAGTGAATGTGGTCGAGGATGGAAATGAAGGCGTTGAGATTCACAGAGTTAATTGCAGAATCATCGTCGATGCCGGAACTCCTCTTCACCCGGACTTCTCATGCGGACCGTGTGGAAAGAGAGCCCTTCGAGTTCTGTTCCCGGAGATGTTCAAGGCCGGCAATGTCTACAACACGCAGTTCTCGACCATGAGAGAGGCTGGTGCTCTCCTGGACATGGAAGCAGAAGGTGGGCAGTACTCCCTCTGGGAAGCCAAGTTGGAGATGAAGAGAAGAGCAGAATCGAAAGAGGTCTCGAGCAAGAACCTCAAGATCGCCTACAGAAAGGGAATGTGCGAGCACATAGTGGAGGCTGCTGAAGGCGTCTCGATGAATGGTGTTTCTTTTGATGATGAAGATCCAAGTGTCGGAGAAGCTGTGACATCTGTTGTTGCCAGCGGATCTGCGAGGGTCACGAAGAGGGGCAGCTGTGTCATTATCCCATCAGACTCTGTCGTCTGGAAGGCATCTGGTGATGAGAGAGACACGGAATTCGTCAAGTATGGAGATGAGACGGAGATGAAGAAGACGCTGCAGACATGGGAGAAGGCCAGAAACTTCCCTCAGAGTCTATTTGTGGTTCTCAAGAGTTCCTTCGCGGAATCGGTCCTGATGGATCTCAGAAGTGTCTTTGAAGAAATAGTGAAGAAGATGGATGTGACAGTCTACGTTGCGGGGGATGTGTTGCCTCTTGAGGCATCTGCTCTGAAGAAAGACGCTGTATGCGCGCAGCAGGCGTGGCTTACGCATTGGAGACTGGACAAGCCCAGGGTCAACTTGATCGTGATCTCTTCGGTCTCGGGACTGCTGAGCAAGATTCACCCCTTTGTCTGTGTGTACAAGGTGGCGAGGAAGGAATCGAAGCTACTGTTCGAGAGAGCAGTGAAGGAGATCATGTTCGGGGAAGCCGTCGATCTCGACTACAAGGAGGAAAAGAAGTCAGCTCCCGTGAAGAGACGCAGTGAATGGGACGATCCGTCGACCAGTGGTGGACGTGCAGAGGAGAGATCGAAGAAGCCAAGGATGAGTAACATCACGTGTTACAACTGCCAGGAGAAGGGCCACACTTCGTACTCGTGCAAGAATCCCAAGCAGGAGAGACCCCAGCACGATCATGACGAATGAGGACATTCGCTTCGGAGATCGGGGGCGTGTAGAGGATAGGCCCCATCCTCATATTCTGTGCTATTATTTGTTTTGCTTCAACATGCATGTTTTGTTGTTCGATTTTGCTAGACTTTATGTCTATATCGTGGCTTCCATGCCAATCAGTGTATTTCGTTAATTACACCTTATTGTTCTTCCAAATAATTATATTATTATCGTTATATAAGTAATTCTGTTTACCCGACCGTTTTCCGTAAACATCCGGTTTATAACCGGAACCGTTAATTAGTACACATCCGTAGGATAGCGGGTCTCACACAGAAGAGACTTAAGATCACTCATTTCACCGTAATTGTTTTTCGAAACTCTTCCCAAACCACTTTTCCTTTGCTCAGTCAATAGATCGATAGTTTTGCTTGATTTTGGTTTGTGTTCCGTGTTGTTAATTGATCTTTGCTTTCTTTGCTAATCTTTGCTTTCTTAAACTATAAAGCTTTATTAATTAATTACGCCTTGTGGTAATTAGAGCCTTATATCTAGTTTCACGGGGTTTTCGCGGGTTAACGGCCATCTTCTTGTCTCCGTCGCTGATCTTCGATCTTTTCTTGTTCTCCTTGCAAGGTAGGCGTGTGTCTCTGTTGACCTCGCCTGGCGTATCTGTTACCCACTGCGTATCTGTTACCATTGACTGAATAAGGTGTCTCTGTTGACACTTTTCCACGCTGTTTCCTTGTCTCAGTGACGCGTGTTCGTGATTCCCAGCCGAAGGCTATCGCCAATTTGTGTTTTGCAGACGACGCGAGTCATTCTCAAGGACAAGGGGCAGCTGCACAACAGTGCTGATAAAGAGACTGCAACCACCGCCCACGCTAAAGTGAGTGATTAGTCGGGAGCAGTTATCTTTATAATAGTGTCCATGAAGTGGAAGAAGGTTGAGAGCAACAGGAACATGCCCAAGAATGTGATAGGGGTGAGGGAAAGATAAGGGAACTACAATGCACTAGTTGAGATACGTGTTGCTCCCACCTTGCTTCCGCTTCAGAGATTGGGAGGACCCAGAGAGTGGAAAGTGCAATTGAAAGAGAGTAATTGGCTACTACACAGTGGTCAGGAGGCCCAATGACTTATATGTGCGAAGATTATGTCCCTTGGCCCAACGATTCTCTGACTACGTAGATCCCTATCCCCTCCCCTAAGTTGCCGCCACGCAGGTCCAATTCCTGATGTCAGGATAAATGGCAGGCAGCTGGAAAAGAGGCAGAGAGAATGTTGTGTTCAAAGCCGAGTCTGGATGATGTGAACTGGGACAGCGCACAATACAAATTTTATTCGAAAGTAGCAAATTGAGCATTTTTCAACAATAATGCACTGCCAATGCCGCAAAACTTTTGTCGATGGCGGCTTTATTACTTTGATGGGTATGTGTAAGATCACGTTTATTGTTTGTAGTAGGTCGTGCGCTGAAAACTTGTTCGTCCCTAAAAATTGGCCCACTTTTAAGGGGAGTTTTATGAAACGCTGGGCTCATCTGGCTTTCTATGGCTGCAGCTATTTTAGGTTCATGGACGTTACGTAATCAGCATATGCAAATGTGAGAGAAAGTAGGTCCCTGGAAAAGAACGTTAAGGGTATAAGACTGAATTAATGCACGAAAGCGAGGGCCACAAAGCTCGGATGATCAAACGAAAGCTCTTGCATTCAATACAAGACGCTAGGGTTGCAAGTTCGAATTTGAAGACTTCGAACTCTTAGCATAGATCCCTCTTTCACGTTCGAAGTCTCGAAAGGGAGAGAGGGACGTATGCAAAGCGTTCTTCGAATTCGTTCGAGACTTCGAATTCGAATGGGAGGGTTCGAATGCTTCGGAGTATGCAAATTGAGGAGGAGAAAAAACGAGAGAGTGTGCAAAAGGAGGAGGGCGGCGATCACTCTCTTCAATTTGCATACCCCGAATTCGAATACTTTGCATACACTCCCCTCTCCCGTTCGAAGTCTCGAAAGGGAGAGAGCGGCGTGTGCAAAGTGTTCGAAGTCTTCGAATTCGAATTCGGATTGGCAACCCTACAAGACGCAAATGAGAACATCTGAAAAAAACAGAATAGAGAGAAGGGCGTCGGGAGAGAAACTGAGAAAGATACATATTACACAGCAATCAGAGAAGAAAATTCTGATGCAAAGCGACAGAGTTAAGGGAGAAAACAACGAGACTATCTAGAGAGGATGAGAGTTTTTTTCCTGGTTCCCACTGACAAAAGAGAAAATAATGTATTCATTTTATCAAGTGATGCCAATTCACGGTTTGACGGTCTCTACTAGATGCTATTTGGGGCGATTGTATACTTTCTGTGTGTGTACATTTACTCGCGAACGACAGTTCTTTTCAACTGATAGTTTATCGTGCGCATGAAATCTTACGATAATGAGCGAAAACTTCATTAGCACATCGCAGAGGTGCCTGTGGAAGAAGCCCTGGGAGACAGGCGCTTCTTCTGAATAGAGTGTGTGAAACTCAAGGCAAGGAAGTCACGTTTGCTCCGACTACTCGAGCACCGTTATTTTATCCTTACAGAGAACACACACAAATATGGAGAGAGAGCAGTATACGATAGATAACTCGATAGCTGGTGAAACTGAACGCCCCGTCGCTTCGCCTAAGCTCACCGGCTCACCGACTCCCAACCCCGAGTAACGACCAGGGGGACAGAGTCAGTGAAAAGTGAGAAAGGAGACAGACACAAGGGCAGACAATCAGTTCAGTGGTTCAGAGGATGAGAATGAAGTGGAATCCGACTCGGCCTCTAGGGGGGAGATAGTGGGCGGAGTCGGAGGGGGTCAGACAAGCACAGCAAGCAAGGTAGTGTGGTGATTGTGGAGAGTGCCGCAGCCATAGCAATGATGAGGATAGAGACTGTGTAGTCAAAGGAGAGTTAGAGAAAACATGCGGTTGTGAGAGACCGTTGCGAGGGGGAAAGGATGAACTGTGAATCATCCTAGCTGTGGTGAAAGAGAGATGAAAAGTGTGGATAAGACCGTTGTAAGAACGGAATCAGCGAGCAATGGGGAATACTGATGGATAGAGTGAATCGATAATCATAGGGGGATAACATGATCTTCTTCCGTCGGGATTCGACAGTGCCTGCTCAGCGACTGGCGCAGCCTAACATGCACGTTTGGGCGGTGCAGGGACCCGCACGACCGATTCCGTCCAGCTGCAATCAAGGTCACTTCCAGCAAAGCGCGACATGAAGGAAAAAGAAAGCAGATGATGAACGTAGCGCTTCACTCACCTCAAAGAAGATCGGGAAATGGTTGTTGCCGGAATCGGGTTGGATGGGCCTACAAACGGATTCAATACATAAATATTGACGATATTCTAAAACGTTTGCATTCTAATTTAGTAATAAATATTATTTGACACTCACTTATGGGCGCGAACTCCCGCCCTTTCGTCCGTAGTCATCACATAGTCGATCGGGGTGAGCGTCTGTAATTATGAGCATTGAGGCCGCTCGTTTGGTAAAGAAAGTTGAACAGGAAACAAGATCAATTCGGGTTCTTCAGAAAACACGACTAGCTACATGCCAGGTGGGAGAAATACATTTGCGTCTCCACATTCGGATGAAGTTCGATGAATGTGGCTCACTTCTCTCGATCGATTCGTCGGCCAGTCTGGGTCCAGACAATCGATGAATCCGCCCTTCTTCCAGTCGTCCGCAAGTCTCGACTTGTGCATGTTCAGGTCGCCAACAACGATGGTAGGAGAGACTGTAAAATATGAAGAGAAGTGTGCATCTCCCATTTTCTAAGGTGCAACGAAATCCATTGAAAACTTGCGCTAGATGCGCATGCGCTAGACGTTGAAGATTTCTCACCAGCACTTGCGAATTGTTTGTAGATCGTGCGAGCCGTATCGAAGTGCTGGTTGTAGCCTCTGACGTAGGTCGCGATCAGACGGTACATGGAACCGGAACGAAGGACAGTGACGTCGGCAGCGAGCGCTTCGATTGCCTGAAAAATACAATTTCGAAATTATGGGATTCTTGGTCAATCAAATATTTTTTTAATGATTTCTGGTGCTTATTACATATGACTCGCTGATCTCATGTTGCAAACAAAGTGTGCAATGTACTAGATTGTATAAATGGGTGGAGCACATGAAACATATCAGAAAGGCTTTCATAAACGAACTTGGGGGTCGCCACCAATGGGCTGCACACATTCGCCAGAATATTTAACGGTGCAGCCCCCATCGTTTCGGTACAAGATGGCAGTACCGCGCATCGAAACTCCGTTCGGCTTAAGTGAAGGAATACTCCTTAAACATTTTTAATATTTGAATATTAGCTCAGTATTGTAGGCTTGTTCGCATGAGCGGACGATAGGCGTGAGCGAGTGAAAACCGTACATGTGAGCGTATCCCAGGAATTGAGCGAAATCCGAAAGACGCGCGGGAGTGGCTTTAGTCTCATTGAGAATGATGATAGTCGGGCGGAGAAGTTTGATCACGCTATAACACAACATTGGTTACCAATTTCGAAATACGGACGACTCTAAATTCGCAAAAATTTAGAAAATGGCTTGTTTCGGAGTACTCACGCAACGATCGACAGTTCGGCCAGCTTCCGTTTCCACTGCCCGATGATACCTCCGCTGTTCCAGAACATGCACGTGACCTGCAAACATCGTGAATCACTGATAGATAGGAAAACTTGCTAGCCTTTCCCGGGTTCTCCTCCTCGTTGTCGCTCTTCTCTTCGTCATTCGGAGCTGAAGCCGCCGAAGCGACGCTATTCTGATAAGATGAACGCACGAGAGGCTCGACTTCCTGCATAAAATATGGATCTGTGAAAAGCGTTGTGAAAAGTTTGTACGCCTTCTCATTTCTTAATGCCCTCACGAACGAGCGTGGAAAAGCGAGAGACCATTAAAAAAGATTTTAGATATGTTCCGGACGAGAGGGTCGACGTTTGTGATAATGCTGAAAGCTTCATGCTTCACACACTTCTCTGGGCAATGTCTGCGGATGCGCTGCTGTTTCTACGCCATTGAAACAACTGAGGAACTTCTCGAAACAAGCATCGACAACTTCGCCCTTAAAGAATGTTTGTAACAATTGTTTCAAATCTTGGTATTGTGTTACTTGGAAAAGTGGCTCAGGATCAGCAATGATTGGTGCTTGGGACGGAGTGATAACTGGAGGAGGTCGAAGCTACAATGGAGTCATTCCTTTCTTGTCACTGGGCGTATTCGTTGAGTATACCATATAATTTCTTAGCGGAGGAGCTTTAGGCTTCGGTTTTCCCTTTACGCCCTTGACGATCAGCGCCGTGACACCGCCAATCAGCGCTGCGCCACCGACACAGGCTCCCACGACACCAGCGACGATGAGTCCGGGTGGCGTCGCCAATGCGGCAGCGGCGACCGCCGGTGCAGCTGCTGCAACGACCGAAGCAGCAGCCGCCTCGGTTGCGACCACCGCTGCGGTAGCGACAACCGGCGCGGCAGATGCCGCAGCAGCAACCGCAGGCGCAGCAATGGCCGCAGTAGCAGCAGGCGCGGCTACCAACTGAAATGGATAACTTTCCGTGGAATGCAACTAGAGTGGGGAGAGGAAGAGGAAGACTCTGTCCCTTTGCACGGCGCCGAATGAATTGGAAAGGAGGAGTGAGGGTAGAGATTAACTCTTCCGGAACAGTTTGCGGATCTTTAGACGTGTGAAATTATCCATTTTTGAAAGAGCTTCTTTTCATTTCGCGTCGCTCTGATCTATCTTTCCGATTCTTATTCTTCCTCCCCCTAGGCAATACTCACGGTGAAGACTTCCCCAATGACAGGAGCCACAGCGACGGCAACTGCTGCTGCCATTGCTACTCCTGAGAAAAGTTGCTTAATGAAAAAATAACGGTGTAGATGTGAGATACGAAGAACCACAAGCAAGGTTGAGTGAGGAGAAGATTGTTTGATGATAAGAGGCTCTGCGCTCCTTTTATCCATCATTGTTTCGAAAGTTTCGAAGGTTTCGAAATTTTTTAATTGTTTCGAAAGTTTCGAAGGTTTCGAATTTTTTTAATTGTTTCGAAAGTTTCGAAAGAAAGAAAGTTTCGAAAGTTTCGAAAGTTTCTTTTATATTATACATCATTGTTTCGAAAGTTTCTCGCCGAAGCTCCGCCCCCCGAGGTGCGTTGACAGCTTCCATGTGCCACCTATTTTTCGTGTGTCGTTAATTAAAATTTTAAACGATATTAATTTTTCTTTCTTTCTTTATTACTAGCTGGGGATCAATGAGTATATACCAAGTTGAACCGTCCCTTCAGAAAGTTGAGTCGCTCTCACACAAAATATCGACGATATACAGTACCGCTCAAAAGTTTGGAAACAAATTTTGACTTGCCATAACTTTCTTCAAAGTTGAGATAGAGACTTATGGTCTTGAGTAATCGATGACACAACCATAGGGGAACAACGTCATATGGTACAAGTCTGCTCGCTTCTCCAAAGTCATTCGCTGTGAAATTTCTGCCGAGGTGTGGTTGCAATTATTTTTGTAAGCCTCAACGGAATTTTTCTCAAATGTCTCACTACCCTGTAGTGATAGCACATCTATAGTAGAGTACAATAAAATTATATACCGGACGAGTGCAATTAGCATAGAGCATTGGCATGAGATTGAAGACACCACTAAAAAATCTTTATAATTCAATAACTCCGATTTCTTTGGAGCTAAAGGCCTCAAATTCAGTAGGCAGCATGAGTGAGTGCTAGAGTGTAGTTCCGCCAAGTTTCAAGTGAATCGGTAGACTGGCGAAGAAATTCGAAAAAATTTCAAGTTTCATTTTCAGTTATTCAGAAAGTACCCTTCCCATGTTGCGAAAATTCGGTCACTTCGCAGCAGAGTGGGGAAACTATGAGTGAACACGTGTGCGAAATTTCAGAGTTAGAGCTTCGTGTTGACGCTTTGTGCAGGGGAAAAATCGAAGTTCATTTTTTGGATGAATCGTGAAAATAATTCAAATCGATCTACTCAAATAATTCATAAATGCCTAGATTCAATTTGAATCTACTTTTACTTGTCGCTGCGTAAGACTATGCACTCATACAAAGATAATTATGCATTTTTGACGGCCGCTTCTTACATTTTTGAAAACACAGATAAGGCTTGGGAGGCATTTTTCCAATTTTAATTTCTTCGATTTCCCCCCTGCACAAAGTGTCAACATGAAGCTCTAACTCTGAAATTTCGCACACGTGTTCACTCATAGTTTCTCCGCTCTGCTGCGAAGTGACCGAATTTTCGCTACATGGGAAGGGTACTTTCTGAATAATTGAAAATGAAACTCGAAATTTTTTCGAATTTCTTCGCCAGTCTACCGATTCACCGATATGAGGTGTTTGATTTGAGATTCGATCGAAAACCACTCAAAATTAAGAATTGAACGTGAATTAAATGCCCGTTGCATTGAATACTCGGTCGTTTGGAGGGTGTAACTTGTGCAAAATTCCTACTATTTGTATCCAAAATATAGCTAATGACAATTGAAACTGCAATGTCTAGATTGTTTTTCATGGGTCGACTTCATATTCCAAAACAGCTCGTAAATGCTTATTAAATTGAATTTGAAAGCCTGTTTTTGGACATTTTCACCACGTTTCGAAATGATTGGTCAAATCAAGGTAAACAATCTAGACATTGCATCGCGGCTCAACCTCAGGAATAATTTGAATACAAATAGTAGGGGGTTTGAGCCCTTATTCGCCTCTGAACGACCGATCCTCCATTGTTGAATCGCTTCTCTACGCGCTGCGATGCTCATTTCGAGTGGTTATCGTGTGAGTTAGGGTCTAAACCTCTGAATATTTCTATTCAAAATACTCCTAAGAACAAGACAAAATGTGTTGTCTAATTGTATTTTGACGATTTGGCCATTTTACGTTGGAACGGTTCGTTCAAAGGAAGAAGTAGAGTCAAAGTTGGCTGCATTACGCATCTCATGGCTCTATCTAGAATATCAAGCATAGTCATGGAAAACCAATTAGGCA
>LS504665.1:161340-197198 GCA_900490845.1 Pristionchus japonicus | reverse complement strand
GAGGAGAGTAGGCGGAGCCAGCCAATGAGGAGAGGACACGGACACGCGTTGCGGGCGCGACGCGGCGTGGTGTTAGGGCGCGCGCGCGAACGGCGTACTGTAGCTCGTGGGCTATCGAGGACTGACTTTATTATGATAAAGTGAATTAATTATCGATTATTGTATGTATTTGGGTACTGAATACGTAGAATTCGGTACAGAAGAATTACTAATAAATGTTAAGTTTATCGATGTCTTAATCATACTCAAACATATTGCATGAACAATTGAACATGATTTAGAGAGACTTGAAATTATGAGCATAATCGTTGTATTCGAATGAGTTCTATGATGCATGATATTGAGCATCGTGATTGAGATTTTGTTTGAGATTCTCAGACGAAGATGAAATATAGGACGAGTGGCAACACCAACGAATAAATTATGCTGTTGCAGTGATTTTTCCAAGGCGCTGAAGAAGTATTTTCATGTTCAGTGATGATTCACTAAACCTATTCCGTAACGAAGCAATCGTTTTATATCATATTCAAATGAAAAATATCATGCATTCATACCGGGCTCCTCAGTCGCGCACACAATCTTCATTTGCTCTTTCTTCTTTGAATCGATCACGGTTCCATTTCTGAAAATTTAATTGTAACTAGGAAATAATTTTTCACATACAGTGTCTCCATTTTCCAATCCTTGGTCGACTTATCGCATGAAATCGGCTTCAGTTCTCGCCACGTTGAGTTAGCCGATTTTAGCCTGAAAATATTGTCATGAACTTCATCTCTGATATAATTGCAAGCTTTTTTTGTTTGATGTTATTCTTTCTCACCAAATCTTCGATCCATCTTCGCACGAAACATTATCTTTCTCTTTCTTCATTTTAGTGCAGTTCTTGGCGCTTTTATTGCAATCGTCGCTGATGAGAGAAGCATAGCAGGTGGCTGAAGTTTACTTTTCTTCTTTTTTCTCACCAGCACCGTTTACTTTTTTCATTAATTTTCTTCCAGAAGTCAGGTTGCGTGGAATTCGCCCAGCGACCTTCCATGTCTTTTTCTGTATACATGACAGCCACGGTATCAACAAATAATTCAGAAATTGGCTGTAATGCTGAATAAAATTCGATTGATAAAGAGATCGTCACCTTTTTATCATATTCGAAAAAGAATGTCTTTTTTCTCCCTTCATGCTGCGTGTAACGTAATTCTGGAACTAACGTAGATGATAACGTGTTCGACGAAACTAACCTGTAGTATTCGAATTTTCTTCGAATAATGCTCCAGGGCTATTTCCCATTATTGTTAAGATATTACCCAGCTTGATTCCAAAACCTTCAATTAGCTTTCTTATTTAAAAATTTTTATATCTTAATGAAAAAATGAAAACCACTTACTTTCAGTCGAGTAATGGACTGTCACGAACCATGAGTGCTTGTAGAAAGGCCTGCTCGATGACAGTTCATAGTTCAAAATAGGAATACAACTAACTTTACGAATAGTTCAATAGTAGAAGGAGCGTGCTTACAGGAGTCAGACCAGGCTGAATGAGGTGAAAATAACTGATTAGAAGTTACGCATATTATCAGCATGTCATCATACTTCGATGGTTAATTATTGTGGAAAACATGTGAACGAAATATGCCTCACTGACATGCATAGTCTGAGGTGTTAGTTGTGGCGAGTACATTATCTGTGTCCAAAGTAGGGCCAGGACAGCGCGCGTGATAAAGGCATGCCTGATAAATAAGATCATGATGAAAGGACGTGAGATAAAACTTACTGAATTATCTGGACAAGCTTTAAAACTCGTTTCTGCCGATATATGCGACGGTAAGAGTAACAACAGTAGGATACTCATTAGTGTTCGAGGATCTGAATTATATTTACAGGCTAAGGAAGTGAACACAGAAACATCGCGAAGTAAAAGAAGGAAACGCTATGATTTCACTAAAAGAGAACGTCACATTTATACAAAAGCTGAAGCAATTAGATGATTCATGCTGCGTCAAGTGGCGTGATGTAGAAGTGATATGTGGCAAGATTGGTGAGTAATGCGATTTATCATCAGATTTCTCGCTTTTCCTGTCTGATGAAACAACCATGAAAGCAGTTGAAGTATTTCTCAGCTTCAGAAAATCGAACCAATTGTGCTTCTTTCGTTGAATGCATGGCAATGATTCTACTACAGACTGCTTTATCTCTCTTTACTAATTCCTCTCTTCTCTCATTCGGACGGAGGAGCAGGAATGGGCTCAATCTTCGATTCCTCGATTGTCTTGATGATACTCAGACGATTCACCGTATCAGCTGCAAGAACGGTATATGATTACAGTACTCAAGACTACAGTACTCCCCTACCGTATCCCCAGTAACCGATCCCACAGCTTACCGGAGGGTCCATCCATGCGGGAGGGGGCTGCTTGCACGGGGGTCTGACTGGCGGCAGAGGGAGGAGGAGTGGGGACGACGGACTGCTTGGCGGATGGCTGATCGTTCTGAACAACATATTCCAATCACTCAAGGGATTTTGTTCCAAAAACATTTTTTCATATTACGTGAGACCGCACATTTTTCGTGTCCTTCTCGATCTCCTTTCCCGAGTTGGATCCCGTCTGGTTGCTCGGATCCTGCGACAGCTGAGTGTAGTCAATCTGCTGAAATATATTCGTTGATCTTTGATCTCTAATCTTTGTTCCGACCGTTCCAAGACTCGTCCTCGTCCCCGTCTCTGTTGGCACTGCTTTCTTCCCCATCTTGCGGTACGCGTAGACCTCAAAGATCAGACATAGAGATCAAAGATCAAAGATCAATTTTCTCACTCCCGCCAATCCAACAGCGACGATGGCGATTATGCCGACCAGAGCGATGCCAACCCACACGAAGGGAGAATCGACTGAAAGAGGGAAGGGGGCGGATTGATCTTTGATCTTTGAGGCACTCACGAAGTGAGCCCTTGGCCGCCTTCTCTTCCTTCTGCTTCTTCTTCTCCTCCACTATCTGCTCGCTTGGCGCCAATTCAGTGACGGTAGTGTCCTCCCATGGCTCTGAAGGACAGAATATCGATGGATTGACTGATGGTTCAGGGGCTTTCTTCTCGCTACAAGATCCCTTCCGATCTAGGAATCTGGTCGCAGAAGGTGCTCCACGAACCGGGTTCTTCGGCAGCGCATCGGATCTCCATTCTTCGGTCGCGCGCAAGCAGTGTCTGATTCCTGAATGGATTCTTCTCAGTGAGTAATAGATGTACAGGTCCAACAGATTCAAATATGCGGTAAATTTCATCCCAATTCACATAAACGTACACATCAGTGAGCGCCCACTCCTTCGTCGTCGGATCGCACGTGACAGTGTGCAGCTGCTGCCAGGCAGAGAGGTTCGACTTCAGCCTGAACAAGGGATACGGTAGATCGGTAGATACGGTAGCTTCCCAGCTCAGACCCTCACCACATATTGTCCTGACACGTGGCCATCTTGTCATCTATAGTCAGTGCAGTGCAGTTTATCGTGCCATTAGAGCAATCGTCGACGATGAGAGAGACGTCGCACGGGGCTGGGATATAGATATGAAACGCTTTTCTGGAGGTGTAATCTCACTTAGGTCATGTATTTTCTTCCAGAAGAGTTGCTGCTTGGAGGTTGTAGTGCGGCCCTCCATTTCTGCCTCAGTGTAAATTACATCCGCGCCTTTGAATAAGTTCAGTAGTTTCTGAAAGGCATCATGCTCTCTGCTATTGTTACAACTTTACTTACCTGTTTAGGAGATTCGAGGGTAAATGAAATCCCGTTTTCTACCTGGTTGAAAGGAAATTCTGCAAAAATATCGTGAATAGCGAGTCAAATGTTTCTTTGCAAACTCACTTATCACAGTGTCGGTATCCAGTTTGAAATAGGCTGCAGTGTCGTTGGCCTTAATTTCGAGGAAAGTCCCAAAACTGATTCCATAATCTAAAATGATATACTTTCGTAATGGACGAAAGCATTTGCTTTAGATACCACTGAACAGGGAGAGTAGAGTGATATTCCATTTGTGGTTGGAGAGAGGCCTGAGAGTATAGGATGGTTTAGTTGTATTTAGATAACTAACTGTACTGCTAGCACATTCGTAGAAGGAGGTCGAGAGCAGTTTCGGACCCAGGCTGGAAATAGGCTCATTAATTCAACCTTTTTTGCACATCCGAAAAGGCTGCGTAATTCACGATAGTTGATGTGAGACAGAATATAATCCCTCGGTTTTAAATTATCGTAACCACTTACAATCGATTGCTTTTGGGTTCCTTGTTGCGAGGACGTATTCGTCATTCGACGACTTGCTGGGGCAGCGAGCGTGATAGAGACATGTCTGGAAGGTGTCGATTGATGTTCTATCTAATCCCCAACTCACCGATTCCTCAGGACACGGCTTGAAATCCGCCTCGACGATTCGAGAAGCTGCCAATATGAGCAGCAATTGGAGGATCATTCTTGAGAGAGCGAGAGAACCGCCCGCGACCAGAGACGACGAGTCGAATGAGGGAGTGAAGTGAGGCATCGCACGTCTCTTTATTCTCCAAAAAACTAATAAAGCCTGCAAAACCAATCAAGTGCAGACAGGCAAAGTGCGACTTTCACTTTCGCACGTTCGCTTCTAATTGTGGCATAATCGTTGGCAGTTTGGGTCTTTAGTCGATCAATCATTCGCTCAGGCCTGACTACTCGATCCTTCATCCCCTCTCCGATCTCTCCTCTCTTCTCCACAATAGAACGTGATTACAAGCTGCGCGAGAGAGGGGAGAGATGCCAGGGAAAGAGAGGGGAGGGAGAGAGAGGGACAGACCAGATCTGTCTCACTATTCGTCCCCTCCTGCCCCTCTCCACTCCCCTTCACCAAGCCACCTCCCGGGTTCGGACCTGTATCAGGCCCTCTTGACCTACTAGTGCACCATGAGGTTGATAGCTGCACTACTGATGTGCGCCACGTTCAGTGATGCTGCACAGGTGCGTTCGTTTCAACGCTTTCGAATGTTTTACAGCTTCTGCGTTCATATTCATGCACGATTCGAGCGAATTCGCTCATTTCGCTGTTCTTTTCGTCCGATGCGTGAAAGCTGGTGTGAAATGGTAGAAATCTCCCTCACTCTCTCTCGATCGAGAGCGGGTTTGCAGCTGGCGATTGCGCAAAAACGAGATCCGTGATTGGGAAAGGCGAGAGTGATGGTGGTTGTTCCCTAGGATGCTGCGAGGCTTAGTGCACTCTTGAACCTCTAGGATTATCGATTGATGATCATCTATCACTATTTTCCTGATGTTAGGGGAAGTGGACAAGGCCTAATCCAGAAATCAAAGAGATTATGACAGTGACGTCCTTGTGCCGTTCCAACGATTAGTCATCGAATGGCATTCATTGCGTCAGCTGTGATGAGAACAGCTCTTTGTGAGGGGAAGGAAGGGATAGGGTTAGTCATCGAAATGAGGAAGTAATTTCGAAAATACTTTACATAATTAATTGCAGAACATTCCGTTCCTGGAGCTGCTCAACTCGGAGAGTGTGATGCAGTTGGCACAGGTTTGACAATACTTTCGACCAAAGAATGAACATTTAAATTTCGCACCCGTAATTGAGATCAATAGTGGAAACTTGCTAATTATGAGAAGAAGATGATGAACAAAGCATTATGCACATTGAACATAGTCTCAAAGCGAAACCATTCCAGGTCGCTGCTCAGCTCTCCCAACAAACCGCACAGCAAGCTGCGAGGAACGAGAAGGAGATTATGTGAGTCTTTCGAATTTAGCGGAACTCTACTCTGATCGAGTATATGTTGTATTTTGCTATCATGCAATGATCTTACTCGTGTATTATATTGACACAAGCAAGCAACTATGCCGGATTGAGGCTCGGCCTGACTGGTTATTCCCCCATCCCTATGCCCCTCGAACAGGGTTAATCTGCATATCGAGCTCGATAGATCATTCTCACACCGGATATAGTAGAAGTAGAGATAGATGAGCTTACGGTTGGGAACCTGTGAAAATGAGGTGAGAAAAACAAGTGAAATGGCGATTCTAGGATGCGAAACGAAGCTCCGCAAGTGAAGCCGATCACGCTCGATCAGCGACCCTCGGAGATCTTTGGACAGGTAAACGTTTACTTTCTAATTCGTAGATTGTTTCTCCGGCTACTGAACCCAGAAAACGGTTGAAAATAATGTGTTTTCGACCGAGAAGTATTCAAAAAATACCGTTCAGGCCTTCACGAATCTCGCTCGTCCCCTCAAGATGCAGACTTTCGAAACAGTGGAGCATCCCGAGCGATTGCTCACTCCTCCCCAAGGTGATCGCCGACGTGCTCCAGCCTCCTCTCCTTCAACCCCTCCTCCCTCCGCTTCCCCCGATGCCTCTCTGCATGCTTCGCTTTTCCCCTCTAAGAATGCCTCTGCGACTAAGGAGATTGAGGATGATCTAACACGTATTGACGACTTGGAAAAGGAGATTCGAGAGTTGAGAGAGCAGTTGGAACAGAGGAAGAGTGCGGCTGCGGCTGCTGCAGAAGACGGAGAGGTCGCGGAGACGACGACTACGCAGAAACCGAAGAAGAAGAGGACGAAGAAGGAGAAGAGGGAGAAAGAGCATGCGAGAGGTAGGGAAGGCTTGAGAATGAATGAATGAGTGAATGAGCAAAGCTTGCATGATTTTGGAGTGAACGAGCAAAGCTTGCATGATTTTGGAGTGAACTGCTATTACAAATTGAGAGCTTGAAATTATTATCGAACTCATTTGCAGCAGCTGCAGCCAAGACTGCAATCGTACCGATGAAGGTTAGCCATTTTATAAATTTCTAATAGTTAAACAGTAAAACAACGTTTCTTTTCCAGTCCGAAGTTTCCATCGATGAGCCTATCCAGCAAGCGCCGACTTCAGGAGGCACTGGTGTGTTCAACGATTGCCTAGCGATGATACAAGAAATGCAATTTCAGGAAATCTGTTCACTGACATGTTTCGTGCGTTCGGTGGCAGTGCGCTCATGGGAGGTATGCAGTGCAGTGCCATTTTGAATTTGTTCGTTTCACTGCTGATGTCACCTAGACCTGATGAATCAATACCTTTTTTCAGCAGTTATGCCCAAGCCCTCTCCCAAGGATGAACGAGTGCGGGAGATCGAGATCAGAAGAGATCGAATGCACGGCGATACCATTGTATGTTTCACTCTTGCTTCATCTTTTATTGAGTGCCGAGTTGATCAATAACGAATAAATATCTGCTTACAAATCAAAATTCCTACAGTTCTCCGCCCTGGGCAACGCTCCTATCCAGCCAGAAGTGGCTGCGGCAGCAGCACCCGTCAGGGCTGCAGGTTGGTTGGTGGGTCGTGCAGCAAGTGATTGATCCATTCCTGCAGCAGGTCCGGCTCCCGATGTCAGTCCATTCATGCAGTTGGCCAGCGCCTTCCTCAAAGGTATTTTGACTTCATCGTGAGATCAGAATGTGCAGAAATGGCTAGGGATTGCTTGAAGTTGCTTGTTGACTCCCCACTTCGTACCAATTGCCTTCTCTCGATCATAATTACACCATTACGCAATGGGCTCGTCCTCACCTCTCCGGGATTTCTCTATCTTTCTCTGACCGTCTGCCGCTCTCTCCCAATCCCGCACTCTCTCGTCGCTTATCCGGTTTCAATCACATGAGTAATACACTGAGTGTGCCATTGGCAATGATGCGGACGAGCGTGCGCTCTCTCCGTTTCGCACACGCTCTCTCGTCTCTGCGTATCGATAGGGTGAAAGTTCTGGCCATTGAATAGGGAAGAGTATCCTTGAGAGGATCACGGACCGAGAGGGTTGAGGGATTGGCACGGTATGCGCGCACAAAAGGACAAAGCCGTTTTAAATGAGTGGGGATTGCGTAATCGCAACGAAATGAGAGGGAACGGGTAGGATGAGCGGTCGTTCGAAGGGATTGTGCAGGCAAAGAACGGGAGGATTAGAAGGGGAAGCGCAAAAGGCAACGAGGAAATGGTGATCCGCTTGAGGCATGAAGGGATGCACGCAAACTATCTCTAAAAACAGGAATGCTAAAATGCTGTTGTGAACTCTCAATTCTTTCAGGATCCTCAGCAACGGCGCCGCGTGCCGAAGGCGTCGGAACTGGTGAGTAAATTAAAATCGGCATCATCATGTTTTTTGTCGAAATAGAATTCATTACAAAAAGAATTCATTATCAGCCATCATTGTCATTCGAGTTTGATTCTCAACTGAAACCCAACTGCTGTTTGCCTAGGATTAGAAACGTTCCTATTATAACCACATATTTTAAGCCCGTCTGGAAGGCATTCCCACCCGTCAGCAGCCTCCTCTTCCCTCCATCAAGGAAGTCCTGCCTATGGCCAATGAGAACTTCGGCATTCCGAAGGGACAAGGTGAGGAAATTTGAATTCTTGTGCAGATTCAACGATACTCACAATTTTTCTCAAAAACTGTAGAGTGAGTAATGTATATTCCAGGTTGCCTTCCCTTCCTCGGCGAGTTCATGCAGATTGCATACGGAAACTGTGTGAAGGTACGAAAATTGCACCTTTTTCATACCAGTGCAGTATGGATGTCGAGAACAATATTAAGATAATAAATTCACTGAAATATGTAAACTGTAGGACGCCGACGAGGCCGCGTACTCCACGTGGTCGGGTGAGCTGCAGTCTGCGGTTCTCTCTGGGAAGATGGATCTGCTCAAGGCGAGGTAAGAATCTTTTCCAAACTCACTGTGCAGCATCGTCTGAGCAATGCCCTGATCGGTGCAAAAAAAAACAAGTAAATTGTTTCAGTCGTGAATCGTGCAAGCGCGGCGCCGAGAGGGAGCAGTGCAATCAGCTGAGACAGGTATCTGATTTATTTTTGTTGAAAATGATCGAAAGAGAAATCAAATTCAATGATTCACATTGATTTTTCAACAAGCCGTGAAACATAACAATAATGAAATAGTTGAACGTAACGATTTTCGCTTATTTCCATATTTGATCCATTCCAGGCGATATCCAACTGCGACATAATGGACTCCCTGCAAGTGGCAACGAGTTTGCAGAGAAATCTGAAGAGATGCGAGGAGATCTCGGGAATTGTTGATCAGGTTTTGCACAGTTGCAGATTCAGTTACCATCGTTATTTTGCAAACAGAGTGTGATTGCTATGTGTTTTCACAGTTACTTTGTAACCAAAAATCGTTATTCTAAGATACAATTGAAAACTTTTCAATAACCAGTCGATTTTCGTTGCAAATTTTTCAAATATTCTTTCAGAACCCAATCACGATGATGAATCAAATCGGCAATCTCGTCAATGGAGAATTTGCACACGGATTCCTCAACAATTTCCTCGGAGGACGTTGATCAGTTATCGATCGAGAAGCCATCTACCGTAATGGTCCATAGCAATGATCACCTTGTACAAAATTCATCATCTCGATTCGATTGATCTTCGTAGACATCTAGCATTCCCCCGACAGCTTTCATCACAGTCTTTGATAACTTCCACGAACAATACGAGGTCTATTTTATAGTTGGAATAAATAATTATTTCTAAAACGTTTTTGCCACACAACTAAAGAAAAGTATTATGAGATGTAGGTTGCTGTACTCATTGTTTTCTTGAGTAGCCCTCGCAGTCCCACTCACTCCATTCAAGGTGGTTTCATCACAGTTATTATCCTTCGCCCTCGTCCATTCTTCTGGAAAGTCTTAGGAAACATTTCCTCCAGCAGTTCATAGTTCAGGCCGGCAACAACTCCTCAAATGGAGGATTAGCTGCTTCCCGCTCTTCCATTCGTGTAAGCAGACGGAACAACAGTTGTCTTCTCTCCTCATCTTCCCATTATTATTCCCCCACCCACTTCAGCTCTCGACAATAATTTGGATGACTCAGTCCCTCTACCGTACAATTTCCTTCGACTTCCGGCCATCCATTAACCTGCCAGACCCAATCAGAGGCTTAGAGAAGGAAGAGTCGGCCTCTGAAAGTAGATTGGATGGGCGAAGCATTTCTCTTCCCGAGAATGGACTGGCGGTAGATCACCGAAAGGGGAAGAAGAAGGAGAAGGGGGTATTAGGGAGGGGGTGAAGTTGGGGAGGAGAGGCGGGTCCTCCCTCTATCTCTGCTGTCGTGATTCTTTGCCGTCCATCTCTCCCTCTCTCTTTGTTTCTCATCCCTCCCCTCTCTCTCTCTTCTCTCTGCTTGAATCCGAGGCCGAATAGACGATTGTGCCAACTGTTCCTTCAGAGAATCTCGACCCACTTCCCTCCTTGATCTCAAGCATTTCTCGATGATAGAGAGGGCGAGAGATAGGGAGGAGTCTATGCTATAGCCTGATCATCCATCCCACTCTCACACTTCTTCACTCATTCTCGCCCCGCTTGTTTTCTTATCCTCGAGTGTTAGAAAGTATCCAATTTCAGATATTTTGAAGATCAACAAAGGAGCAATTATGATGGTGAGTATATTTCTATATTATTTTCGAAATTATGAAATCCATAGTGATCGAAGACCGCGCAATGCGTCCCCCCCCCCCTGATCAATTGCATCCTTTCTTCATCTCCCGCTTAGAAGTCCACCGCTCCCATTCCCTCCATGATGAATGGCATGCCCACAAAGGGGTCACCTCGCAACTATTCTGCATCTGACAGGTCTATTACTCACTCTCCTCTTCCTTTCCCCGAGTGTTGTCACTTCTTTCTCTTTACTTGCCTAAGGACAATGCAGTTTTTCACTCATTATCCTTTCGTAAAAACAAGGATCGAAGACTTTGATTCCTTCCTTACCTTAAAGCCCAAATTCTAGCTCGCAGATGTTCGCGTTCGTTTTCTCCATTTATGAGCTATTCCCATCGCATGCAATTCTTCCCTTACCGTACCTCCTCTCCAATCGCACGAAGAGAACTCCTCGTGCATCTTTGATCTCTCTCTTGCCCGTGAATAAATTTGATGCCTCTCTCGCTGGCCAATCTAGGAGGATTTATGACTGACTCAGACTTGGAAGGAAGCATGTATGGGAGATTCCCGCACTATAGCTGCAGAGGGTAGTTCGTCATTAGAACTCTAGCTACGACATTTCAATCTTGCCAGACAGTTTAGTGAGCGTTCATGATCATCTTTCAAACAGGAGCGATGGTTTGCAATACTAGCCGATCTTTTAGCTGATCAAACAGTGAAACGATGAATAAATCCGACAGCGAATGTTTCCCAGTACTGTTTCCGTATTCACGATCAACAATTGCGTATCAGACTAGAGGAAGGGTCGAGATTCTTGGAAGAAGAATTCAGAATCTTCTCCTCGAGTGCTCCTCTTCCCATGTCACGCAATGTGGTTCTTTCTCGATTATTGTTTTCCCTCTCTCTCTCTCTCTCTCTCTCTCTCTCTCCTCCATTCCTCCTCCCCTTCCACTTCCCTTCCGATTCTTTATCGCTCGTTGAGAAATGATGGGATTTTCCTCGCTAGCCTAAGAAAATAATAATGGGCAGTGCTGATGGAGAGAAGTGATTAGAACGATCGAAGAGGCTATTCTCTGCTTCAAATTATCAATCCCGGTGGCCGAAAGTGATAGCACTGAAGTTATTTCCACTTCGGCTTCACTCAAGGCGACAGGGATGTTGCGAAGTTCAATCCTCCAAAACACACTCATTCCGTCCTATCGAAGGACTTCCCCTGTAGGGATTCTCGAGTGTAGTGAAATGTCTCTCGACCTCATTCGGCCAGTGGGATCAGAGCTTTTTTAGTAGAGAGAGAGAGAGTTTCCACTAGTCTGTTCTGGAAGGGACAGTTATGACCGTATAAGAGTCGTCTGAGAGTCCATATAAGAAATCGAACAGTCCGGCAAGAAGTAATCTCTCTCGAGAACGGCCTCTGGAATCAGGAGAGATTCTAGTGAGAGGCCTTTGCGTGATACGAGTCACTTTGCTGTTTCTCTTCCCACTAATTCGCCACCAATTGGGTGGACTATGGCCGCATGACATGTAGAGCATACACTTCAAGGAAAGTGTTCAGCAACTTCTCCAATCTGAAGTCTGATCCCAATCCCTCCTATGTGGCCACTTGACGATCTTGCTTGAGAAAAGGAAGTTGCGGCCGCAGCCATTGTTTCATTCTTCGCCCAACTTGCTCATCTTCTCTTTTCCTCTCGAGAACAATGGGACACCACTGCATATACTGCTCATCCCGAGAAGAGACTGGAGGATCCTCTCCCCCCTTCCCCTCCCTCCCCCCTCCCCCCCTTCCCCTCCCTCCTCCCTCCCCCCTTCCCCTCCCCTCTCCCTCTCCTCTGACCCCTCCATTCGTCCGCAGCGAGGGAGGAGTCAATAGGAAGAGAGACGCACGACGTCTCAATGAAACTAAATATGGGCGAGGGAAGGCAGCGAATGGAGATAACGGACAAAAAACGAGGGAATTTCCGAGAATGACGTAGGCTTCGAGAGATCGAGTTGATTGTGTGTAATTAGTTTAGCCATAGGTACGGTAACATGCGTCAGAGTGGGGGTGTATCATAAAAGAAATCTGAAAATTCTTTATCATGCAGATTCCAGGCACAGCGCATTAGTAAGACTGATCTTGGATCCTCAGATTTCATCTGATGCGGAAAATGACTCGGAACACGCGCTACCCGCTATGGCATATATCAAAGTAGCAGAGTGTAAAACGATAATTCGAATTAGAAACTGCGAGCGCGCGTAGCGAAAACTAGGCAAAATTTGTTTCTCTCGCATGACTCCCTCCCATTTAGATTGACTCGACTGCTTCCTCCTTATCTCTCTTTTCATCCAGTAGGTTGCTGTTTATTATTTACCGTCGTAGGTACAATTCCTTGTAAATTGCCTCACGTAGTTGCACAATTGAGATCACATCGCTGAACTCGAGGAACGCTTCTTCGAGGAGAAATAGATAGAGTCAGCGTCGACTTATCCGTGATGATCCAAACTGAATGGCTTCCCATCGCTTGTCTCGCGCTATCAAAGAGAGAAAGAGTCGTTCCGATTCGGGTAGGGATCGAGCATGTGGTTTCGTAGGGTTGCCGATACTATTACGATTTTTTCTCATTATTATGCAATCTTTTTCGTAAGCAACACCAAATTCGAGCTGTCGAGCTTGGAGTCGTTCAAGTTGTTATTGCTACGAAAACGAGGATCGCGGGTCACTTGTAGTGGTAATTGAATACGCGATGAATGCGATCAGATATCGAGTAGTCTTCTTCCCATTCCTCCTCCCTCGCTTACTCCCCATTCCTACAGCTTTTGTTCACTTCTCCATCCACTCTTCCAGTAGACAAATGCGTTCTAATTTTCCATTGTTTCTGTGGATTCATAATGCCCTTAGCCTAAGTCCATTCCTAATCATTACTAATCCATTCACCTCTGCCCTTCCTCCTCCTCTCTCTCTCCTCTCTCCACCCTCGCTCTTCTCACTCCCCGTTTCTCTCTTCCTTAAACTGCGCGCTCGCGCTAATTTTGTGTTGTGCTTTTCTCTCTCTTCTGTCTATTGGGAGCAGCCTACCCGAATTCCCCCCGGAGGAGGAGGAAGAGAAGGAGACTGAGAAGATTTAGATGGACTGGAGATGGAAGGTCGAATGGGATAGGGCGGAGAGGGAGGGCGAGGGTGCGGAGAGGCGAGAAGGAGAAGGGACAATGAATTGATAGGGGAAGAATCTTTCAAAAAATAGAAAATTAATCAGAAGAAGGCGATTTCAATGGGCTTCTAACTAGGTTATTACATGTAGTATCATCTTGTTATTCTGCCTGTAAAAATCAGAAGATCGTTCTGCAGTAGTCAACAGATTTGAGTACCAACTCGAGTGTCGATGACGATAGACAATAGCAGATTTTCGAGCGAGAGAGGGCGAGATTTTAGGAACAGGGAGAGAGAGAGAGAGAGAGAGAGAGAGAGAGAGCAGGTATCCATCTCCCCTCGCTTGTAAGCCATAGCCCTTCCCCACTTCAGAATTCACTCCTTTTGTTTGGGGGATGCCGTGATTTATATAGTTCGGCAAAAACGTTGCGGATATTTCGAGTGTTGACTGTGTTTCGGGAAGTTCAAAGACCCACCTTTTTCTACAGCAACTTCCGGCTTGAGTATACGATAGGTTCACAGGGAACTACTTGAAATAGCAGAAAAATTCAGATTTTGACGATCATTGTTCCGTTTCTGTGCCCTGATCAGTGGCTGGTGTCACTAGGCTGGTTATGTTAGTCATATACGCGCAAATAAGCTCATCCCACTTGAGATAGCCAGACAGCAGATATCATATCGTCACACGTATTGGCACGTTGTGGAAGAGATTTGAGGAGAACTAGTGTTCGTGGTGTAGTATCAGTGATCTCAGCTTTTCCCATCCCTATCTATCCTTCAATCTGATACGGAATGACTCTATACTACAGAGGTTGCAAGCTATCTTGCATGAATATCAGACAGGACACAGTCTCAACGCAGATTCTCTTTGATTTGTCACGCCGCAATAAGTCTGTCTCTACCGTGAATACCCGAACAATGGTCTGAAATACACTCAGTCATTCTGAGAATGCGCTAGCATGTGACTTTTGCTATCCGAATTTCATGGTTTGAAATTGGCATCCAGTGATATCATCCGAATGATTCTTTTTGCTTGTCTCGACAGAGTCTGTCTCCATCCTATAGGTTCGGCCAAGAAAAACGTCGATAAATCAGGCACCGACTAAGCCTCAAATCTGAGAAATCGGGTGTTTTCTCGAACTCGAAGACTCACTCACTCAATCTCTTCCTCTATCCATCTTTTCCTCATTGTTTTCTAGTTTCTTTCTTCTCCTCCTCTCCCACTCCCGTTCCTCCCTCGACCCACTGACAGTTTGATGCCCCCGCGCGCATTTTTAGCCGACCCTTTGATATGCTCATTTATTGCCTATCCTTCATACGCAAAGATAGAAAACTGAAGAAGGTGCTCGTTTGATCAACTATCCACTGTTTTCCCTCCATCCTCCTCCTTAGATTGTGCACTAAACCTCATGGTCCCATCCATCGTCCTCACTTCCGTTCCTCTAAGTGACCCTTCCCTTCCTTTCTTCCGAATCGAAGACCAAGCAAACGCCAGCGTGAAAGGCGATCTGCCGCTGGAATCATTTCTCTGATTCTCTCCACTTCCAGTTCCCTCTCGTCTTCTCTAACTGGCGAGAGAGCATGCAGAATGGAGAGAGTCAGACAATGCTCCCGAATCCACGTCTCCTTCTTGATTTCTGCTTGCAACTTGCACGTCGACTGTTTATTCCTTTTCTACAGCCTCATTTATGCATTTCCAACTCGTCTGATGCTTTCTCGCTCGTTTGACAGTTAGAGAGAACGAGAAAGCATAAGTGAGTCTCAATCACATGATGATTAGAAACTGCCGATTATGTTGCGTAATTTCTTGCTCTGGTCAGTTCATCTTGCATATTTCCTATCCAGCGGTGTCCTACCAAATCGATCATTGTATTCGTTGTTTGCATTGTTACTGAAACTGGACAGACGAAAATACACCCACAGTCCGTAATTATCTGGCGATTATTCCTCCATCGTTCGCAGTTCTCTCCCATCTAAGGAATTCTCATTGAGAACTGCCATTGCCCTCCCTCTCTACCTGACCCTTCATTCACATCTGGTGCTAGGGAGAACTGCGCTCTGTTCGAATAGAGTGATGCGTAAATGAAGAGACGATCACCCGTTTTTCGAACTCATTTGGTCCATTCCTGCAGATGCGCTAGTGCAAAAAGAGCTGTGCTTGAATACCCCAGAGAGAGAGAGGGAGAAGAGATTAGATGAACCCTTGAGTAGAGTGAGGTTGATGGGTTAATCGAGAGACTACGCTTTGGTTTAAACCTATTTTTATCAAAACATTTTGACAACGTTCCGCCCTCGAATTGCCGATATTCGCCTCTCTCCATTGTTCTGATGCTGCTGAAACCTAATCGAATTCATTCCAACACTGTCTAATTCGCTTTCTGAAACGCCAGCGCCCAATTTTTTCCTAGATTTTTCCTCTTTTTCTCGCGCGTTCACTCAACCGCACTCGAATGGACAATGCAAGGTGAATGAGTGAGGGAGAGAGAGAGGGAGGAGAGAGAGAAGGAGGGAATACTCCCAATCTCTCTCTACTCAGCTTCCGTTCTGCCTGCTGGTTCCTTCACTGACTCTGTCTTTCTGCAGCCAATCGAGAGGGCAAACGACCAACTTTCCCCCATTAGTTCAGTCATTCATTCACCTGACTTCTTGTTGCAAAGACTTGCTTTGTTCTGCGCTGCACGATTTTAGATCTCATCAATCTATTTCTGTTTTTCGTGTCGTAGAAGACTTTTGCTGCACATTTCCCGTGAGGATATAGAGAGAAGCGTCACCGATCACGATTCTCTTCATCAGACAGTCTTTCCTTCCCTGTCATACCCGGTCCCTCCCGTCGAATCAAATAGTAATGCCCCTCCGTTCCTCTTCTTCTTCTCTTCCATTGCGGAGCACTTTCCTACCTCGTTCCCGCCTCTTTCCAAGAAGAGAGAAGAGGCACTGCTCATACCATAAAAATGATGACAAGGAGAAGGAAAGATCCAGATGGATAGATGTTGATCACATCCTTCTAGGAAGAGATAGGCGAAGTGGACGTGACCGATTGTTTCATTATATACTTTCAGATAGATTTTTGTTGTTGTTGAGAAAGTAGAAATGGAACCACTACCTTTTCATTCTTATTCTGAATTTCTCATGCTTCTGAAACCTATTACAATTTACGATTGCCTTGATTAGTTTGTACTAATTTCTTCTCGGCTTCTGGTACTTGTGAAACTTATTCTGTCGTTGCACCTCACTCTATTCTCTCTATGAATAATTCATTCGTGATCTCTGCAGCAATCTGATATATCTTCATTGAGAATTCACTGTAGCTCTTGTTTACTCCTCATCGCACAATATTGCATAATTACAACGATATCAGCCGCTTTATCGCTGTTCCGCTGATTTGTCTGTTTCGTAATACAGCCGTAGACATTATACTCTGCCTCTGTGTCTGGTTGCTATTAATCATGCGGGAACAGATAGAGTTCCTTATTGCAGTCTAATCTTGCGTTAAGAAGCTATTCACAAAGTGAAATACATTTTCAAAATACAGAATAAATAATAAAGTAATCTTAAGGCGGTCTCTCGGGCCCTCTCGGGCTCGTCCCTCCTCCTCGATGGCAGCCTTCTCTCCTCCTCCTTCTTCCCCACAAGAATCGTCGTCTGATCACGATCAATTCAGAGTTCTCTTCCCATTCAATTCAAGGATCATGTCCATGGTTGTTGAGGTGAGATTTCTTTGTGCTTCATTTCAGTTACCTTGAATTCGTCAAAAATATTTCCCATCGTCTACTAAAAATCAAATAGAGTTGGTAATAATTGCTGAGGAATGCAGCGACGGAAGTAGATGACTCACTTTGACCTCTCAACAACACCTGAAATCCCTGCTCCTGCTCATTGATCCGCGAGGCCTGTTTGGCACGATGCGAACCTGAGTCCTCCCTGTAGTGCATAATAACCCTAGTTAGCTTATGTTGGGCGGGGAACTGCCCATTCCCGGCCATTTCCTTCCCTTTATTATGCTGTTTTCGTACCGTCCCACAGACTCGATCTATTCGATATCGTCCCTCCCGTCGAAGTTGCCGCATGGCCTCTCAAATTGCACTAAATCGCAGCCTGGGAAACGATTAGTGCAGGGCTGTCTCCATTTCTAAGACGTTCAGTCTTCGTGGCGCATCTTTAGTCTTCGCTTTGTCTAGTCTTCTCCTCGTCATTCCCCACTGATTTCGGTTCGAAGTTCGTCTCGAGATGGTTGTTTTGCCACGACGGGAAGCGCTTCTCCGCTAGTTTCATTCATCATCTTCTCTCCGTCCAGTTAGAGCCCCCAGAAGGGAGTAAGTGAACGAAGGAAGAGGAACTCCAATGATGGAGGCTTTGGGGCACTCGTGATAGAGGAATTGTTTAGACCCGCGTACTCGTTGACCGTTCAAACGGCACATTTGCGCATAGATGATGATTGAGAACGAAAACAACAGCTTACTTCTTCCTGATCGGCGCAACTCGCTCTCATCATTCATCAGATGGTCAAAGAGAGACCATAGATAAAGTCCCCTCCTCTCCTCCCTTCAACTCGCCATGAAAAGCGGAGTTCCACTTTTGATGTGAGAGACTGGTCTCATCCAAATGAATTGGCTGGTCTTCAAATGGGCGAGCGATAGTCTAGTGACGGCTCCTCCATTTCATCCAATTTTTCCATTTCACATTTTTATCACCCATCTCTTTTCGATCTTTCGCTGAACCTGGAATGGCTAGAATTGTTGACGCTTCCCATCCCTATTCTCTGCTTATCTTATCGATGCAACGTCTATTCTTCTCACAAGTCTGACATTCTTCGAATTCCTCAGCAGAAGCAAATTGCGAGCGAATTCTTTGGAAGTCTCCACTGTGCTCGCTCCTCGAATTTCGAATTAGCACCTTGATAGATTGGGCTTGACACAAAGTGGGAAACGGCGGCCTAACTCTTGGTAGTTGCCAGCACCAATCAGCGCCTTTTTCTCTTGAGAGAATCGGAGGAGAATCGAGGGGCACTTTGGGGCGCAGTTGTTTCAGTCTCTAAGTGAGAACCCATTCGAACGGACTTCTTCTCTCCTCTCAGTTTGCCCCCCTCTCTCCGATCACCTAATGATGTAGTTTAGTCAGTGTTTGTCTACTCGCATTCACCCCATTTTGATCCCCCCTCGCGCCTCTCCTCTACTTACCCCCCCCCCCCTCTCCCCTAAACCCACTCGTCCATCACAGTTGCCTCTCCAGTAGTGGCAAGAAATCATCATTGCCCGTATGCGTAAACCCCCTTCCGACCCATAACTAGCAATTGATTCGAGTCCGATTCGTGGAATTTCTTGCAGTAGTAGTAATAGACACAAACGACTTCCTTACACGATCCCATTCAGTTCGAGTGTCGTGTGAAATGATAGGGTATCTCTCAGCTATCTGATTGCAAGAGGGAACCACGAGTAGTCTCTGTTTACCGTACGGTAGCGTCACTTGTCAGTTTCAGAACTGATCTCTCCCCACTTTTTCTACTTCTTCCCACCTCGAAACAGACAAATAGTTCGCGAGGGCACTATCTCTCGTCCGTTAGTTGTCGCACAAAAGTCTTGAGCAGTCACTGAATTATTGATGCGAGTAGTTGTTGATGATGCCCCCTTTTGGGTTGCTTCCCCCTTCTAGACCGAGCGAGTTACTCGCGAATTAGAGGAGCCTTCCGCTTTTTTTGCTGACGTTTCATTTCATTCGCTGATAATTTTCAACCCCTCAAGTCCCTGATTCTCGAACTAAGGCCCCTCCACCAAACTTTCCCCGGATCCCCGAGTCCTCCTCTTTTCCCTGGTTGTCGTCTCTCTCTCTATGGGGATCACGCTTGGCCGATTCGATTCGAGAAGGACGACGAATGCTCAAAATATTCTAGACTTTTGGCCCCTTCCGAACAGTTCTCTCGTTTTATTCTGGTGCCTCTACAGAGAGCTCTTCTTCGGTGCATTTCAACCCACGGGATAGGACGATCGTTGATGTCACAGTAGTTGACCGGGCGCTCTGGAGCTATCAATAGTCCTCCAGTTGATGGGATTTTGAATATTTCACCAATTAAATAATAATTTTCTCTCGCCTTCATTTGAATCTCATCCAGTGAGTTCTGATCGGTTTCGTACATCCCTCACTCAATCAAAGCATTCTCACTCTGAATTGTTGAACCTGGGCGATCTGGAAGAAGTTCCTTGGGATCACGACACCAGGAAGTGCCAATCAAATTCCTCCTCGCACATTTCAAGATCGAATTGACGATCGATGAGCTGTTTACCCATTGTGTGACGCGACGTTTTCACTCCCGGTCCTCCCCCCATCTCATTCCTCCCCTCCCCCCTTCCCCTCCTCCTCCCTCTCCCATCTCTCCCCCTCTCAGCTTCGTCAGTGATAGATGACAGTAGGATATCAGATCAATAGGAGAACAGCCTCTCATCTAGAGAGGGAGAGACTCGAAAAAGATCTTGTCAGTAGAGGGGAGATTGAGAGGCAAGAAAGAGAGTGAGATACATGTCACATATCTCTCCTCTCTGACCCGACATCGAGTCTCAAGTAGTGGCGGTGCGTTTGTTTCCCCACTCCTTGTCATTCATCTCTCTCTTCCACCTCCTTCTTCCAGTCCAATGAAGATCCAGATCATCGATGTTGTAAGTTCGGCACTTGCGTAGCTCCTGGAAAGAACAGTTGTGCTCTCAATTGTAGAAATATGGTTGCCCTTAGCGGGGTTGATGGTAGGGGGTTGATGGTGGATAGGCACTCTTCCAGTGGCCTCCACAGGTACTGTGAAGTCTCCTGTTTTCCCCAGTCCCGATGAGTGAAAGATTCTGACACCTTGCCACAATGCATGTCATGTGTCTATCCTGACACTAGACTTCTCATTTCTCGCCAGACTCGCTTTTTACTGTGTCCGGAGCAACGGGAGATTTGGGAGAGCTAATGGATAATTTCGCCCACATCTTGTCCTATTTTCGGTATCTGATAATTGAGTATTCTCTGATCTTGATGATTGAACGTGCATCACCAATCGAGGGAAATCCCGAGATTGAACCTATCTTGGGCGTGAGGAGAGGGAGGGCGCGAAACAATGGGATCGCGAGCCGTGAAAATCGCGGCTGCTGAAAGATTCTCGCAAGACTCCTACGCGCGATGTTTCCCCTTGCTCGCGCGAGATCTCTTGTTTATTTACCTCTTGATTATCGATCACCGTAATCTCAGGTGCTGAACGGTCCCAACACGACGAGCGCAGCCGTGGCGTACGGTACCTTCACCGACCCCACCACGGGTACGGTCGTTTATTGATTTATGAAATTGATTTATCGACTTTCAGCGATGCCGGACCTGGGGATGATCGAGGAAAACGCGAGTGGAGGCGCGGTTAGTTGTTCAATTTTTTTCTACCATCTACTCGAAAAAAACTGACAACTACCGTTTCATTGAAGCTTTATTGAAGTACTGAAACGTATCCATTTCGCTATTCAAAACTGAAAACTGAGATGACTTCAGTGAGAAATTCAGGTGATCGAAACCTCTCTGATCGTCATCGCCGGCGTTTTCTTCGCCATTCTCACGACGGTCGGCAATTTGATGGTGCGTTGTACGGCGACGTTTATTAAACGGTGGAATCGAGTACACGACGGTCCTCTTTCAGGTGCTGATCTCGTTCAAGATCGATCGCCAACTGCAGACAATCTCAAACTATTTCCTCTTCTCGTTGGCAGTAGCTGATGTTATGATAGGTGAGACTTTCGAAACTGTAGAATAAACTCAGTAATCGATTGGCAGGTTTCATCTCGATCCCTCTCATGACCTACTATCTCTCTCGGGGGAAGTGAGTTGTTTTCGTCCACTTTGAGTCCCTTGTGGAAAATATGACGCCGTCGCCTCACCGATTCTCTATTTTCGTCGTTGTCCCGGTGTCTGGAAAGAACATTTAGGGGGTTTTCCGAGTCTGGAAAGAGAACAACTAGAGAAATTTTCGAAATGAGCAATGTTCTCCGTTACTGTACAATAGCGATTACAAAGTGATAAACCAAAGGTTAACGAATGATATAATCAGATGGGACATCGGGTACATCGCCTGCCAGTTCTGGCTGTGTCTCGACTATCTCATGAGCAATGCGAGTGTACTCAATCTCCTTCTCATCTCTTTCGATCGATTCTTCTCCGTTACTCGACCATTGAGTTATCGACCGAGGTATGATCTTCATTATTTTGCATTATTGATGTTTATCTACTGCTATGCTGGAGAGTTCCTTGATGGAGTTGTTTTTGGGTCTGTTGAGTTTCACATTACTGATGAATTCGCTGAAAAATATTTACAACAGTTTATCCGCCTTGTTGTCTCTGTAAGGAAAAACAGTTTCACTCAACGAATGGCAATCGATGCGATTAGATACAAATGAAATCTTTCAGGAGAACAACTCGAAAAGCACTGATAATGATATCGTGCACGTACATAATCTCCACTCTCCTCTGGCCGCCATGGATCGTATTGTGGCCGTATATTGAAGGTATGGTTCCTTTCAACGTATTGAATCAGTAGAACTCACTATTCAGTGCAGGGTAAAGGGGTTTCATGTTATGTTGCGGTAGCAATGTTGATCATTCAAGGCAGCTTCAAAACTGAAGACGACAAGTGCGTAGTGCAGTTTCTGTCGACAAACACCTACGTCACTGTGGGCACTGGTCAGTTCACTTTCCACTCTTTTAATCGAGTGAGTTTCATTACTAGCTCAAAATCATGGCGCAATTCTTGCGGCAATGTATGACCTACTTTGGCGTGTTAAAATATCACGAACTATGCGCACCGGATCAATCAGCAGATCAGAGATGAACAAAACATTGAACGATTTTTTGCAGCGATCGCGGCCTTCTATCTTCCCGTCACAATCATGATCTGTCTCTACTCGCGAGTCTACTACGAAACGAAGAAGAGACAGCGAGAGTTCTCGCGGTTGCAGGCTAATCAGGTACGCCATTCGCCCTATTCGAGTTCTATATCGCCGAAATTGCTCGAAACGCGTAGCCCAGATGCCACATAACCTATCGCTTCTCAGTTCTAACAACCTCCGATCTGTCATTGCATACCCAATCGTATCTAAAGACAAACTGTCTCTGTCTGGCTGCATATCTAATGCTGATCGTACTTTATCCGTACATTGAGACATTTGCGAAAGCATCCACAGCATTTCGATTCATATTTTCGAGTGGGGCCGAATTCAGGAGGGTAAGGCGTCCACTTCCACAATGGACGAGCGGACCGGCCTGCTCTCTCGTTCATTCCGTGCTCGGAAGCAGTCCTCTGTCAGGAGAAGCAAGAAGAGCAAGAAGGTGTCTGTGTGTGGTGTGCATGCGTCTGCTGTTTCCTCTTTTCCATTTCACGGTTGGATCGCCGGCTCTTCCTGCACGCTCAACCTCCTCACGCTATCCTCTATTTCCACTAGCACTTTCCTTCGATCACCTACATTTCATTCCATGCGGAATGTGAATGATCCATTTCAGAATCGATCGGTCCGGGATAATCTTGCCTCTGCTCCTTCGTCCAATTCAATATCGAAGCAGACGAGTTCTGCGTCGAGGAGAGATAGGAAATGGTCTACGGCTGGACCGAGGAAGTGAGTCTTTTACGACATTTGATGTCCTCGAATTCGTAGAATGGAATCACGAAAATGTGCGTACAAGTCTCCGGTCTTCGACCACAGTCTGAGTAATTCGTAGAACACCACCTGTTTTCTTGCCCTCTCCCATTGCCCTTCGACGTTCCCCTCGAAGCAACAGGAAACCCGCGCGCGCCCAAATGAGCGTATGAAGCAGTGATTGTACATGACATTTAGAGAGGTTCCTGGGGAGAGGGAAGGGACAAAACAACTGAGGTTGAGGTAGAGAGGCATGTGGTTAGGCCAGGGCCACGGGGTGCATTTCATTTCCTGAATATGAAAACCAGTGGAAACTTGATGATCGTGACTTCCAGAAAGTCAATATTCAAACACTTTTCAGTTCAATAAACCGCGGTCGTCGATGGGCGTGGCTTCGGATGTGCACTACTCGCAGTATGAATAGCAGTGAGGATAGCAGTGAAGCTGTCGGAGGAGGTGAGCATAGCAGATGATCACACTGACCATGAAAACATTATTATTCAAAGTGCACTGACGGCCAGAACAAGAATTGAATGTTGTAGCCGCATGACATAAAAGTGATGCTCTGAAACCTATTCGAATACTCCATTTTGAACTGTTCTAGACTAAATAATTTCAGTAGTAGGTGACAACGTCTCTATCTCTTCGTCAGTCGCTCGAGGAAGGGGAAAGGGCGCTGACTCACGGCCACATTCGCCCCCGCAGACTATTGAGGTGAAACTGAGAACAAAAATCATAGTCAAACGTTGACGTCACGATAAATGTCGTACCGGAGAGATGGAGTTACGATTTAACTTCCATTCCACATCAAAACGATGAGATATCAACGACAACAATTACAGGACACGATCTCCAACGCGACGGACGCAGTGGACAGTGGTAACTGCACGATGCGTAATGGATCGAGAAGGAGCGAGAGGATCGGGTTGAATAGTAGGACCAATTGTGTCGGACAGAACAACTGCGTCGCACCCGTTGGTGAGCAATTTTGCTGAAGTTTTAGAGGGGTATTCAACCGCACTTTAGATTATAAAATTCATAATGTCGAATTCTCAGGGACAAATGAGTGCTACACGGTAGTGATCGAGTTGAACGAGCAGGGCGATCGACCGACGATTAGGCTAAGCGAGGACTGGAATGGGTGAGACTCACTTTTTTGTTGGAAGTCTGAGTATTGCCAATGAGTGTTGGAACGGAAAAATACTACTTTCTGTTGATATACAGTGCTCATTGCAGAGTGAGTGCTCGTTCTCGATCGAAGAGCGAGGCGATCGGCCCACCCGATGAGATACGCAAACTAAGTGAGTTTCATTATTCAATCAAATGATCTGGTTTTCTTTTGAAACTAATTTATCTCCACTCTTTTGTTTAAACAACCCAAACTTCATACAATTGTGCAGCCTCAGTGAGCGACGTCCCACCTCCGGAGACCATGCGGATGAGCAGTTTCGCTGCCGGGATTGGAGGGCTGCTTAGGAATGGAAGAGGTGCGGTTTTCGCATTAGTTCTGGACAAAACTGAAGCTAGCAATGTGCTGAGAATGCTAGGAAAGATGTACACATAGATCACATCCGGCGATTTTCAGCCCGCATCATGAACGGTGGCGGTAGTGGAGAGAGGAAGAGCGAGAAGGAGAGGAAGAAGAACGAGAGAAGACAGGAGAGCAAAGCTGCCAAGACTCTTTCCGCTATTCTCTTCGCTTTCATTCTCACGTGGACGCCTTATAATGGTTAGCCGCCAAATTATTTGTCGATAATTAATAGAAAATGATAGAAGAAAATGAGACTATCGCACTATCGCACCTCGTGATCCCTGAAAGAATTGCATAACGAGCAATCCTTTGAATTCATATTTGATTAGCAAATAGGTAGATATTTTGACAACATAACGGACTTGCCGAAAATTGTCAGAACATTTTTGGAATTCAAATAGGTGGTTCATTTTCAGTAATCGTATGCTGGGAGGCGTTCTACCCCAACACTATTCCCGAGTATCTCTTCAATATCTCCTACTGTCTCTGCTATATCAACTCCACCATCAACCCACTCTGCTACGCACTGTGCAATGCGCGATTCAGGTCAGAATTTGGCTATTCGTTTTACTTACCACGAAATAGAAACAGAATCATAGAAAGTGTTTCAAAGAAAGCCTTCACGTACAAACGAAGCATATTAGACTAAACGAACTCAACGATATTTCAGACACACGTACAAGCGCATTCTCCGCTGTCAATTCAAAGCGGAGCGGCCGACTATGGCCAACGCCTACTACAGGAGGCAATAACATCGAATTCTCCTTTTTTCCATCCCATCATCTCAGGCAATCCTACCCTATGACCACGAACTATGATTATTTGTTCTTTCCGTTCTTTCCTTGCTCAATCCCCTTCACTCATCAGGTCCCGTCTCAATGCCTACCCATCCTCAATATCGCAACATTTCCACGCAAAGTTTTCACCTATTTTGTTCGGTATTCCGGTTTCTTCTCACCCCGTTCTCTCTCTTTCTCACTTCGGTTATTTTCCCGCCTCGCAAACTGATGATGCTGACACTTTCTCATGCTGTACGGGTTGCTATCTGACTTTTGTATGCCAAATCAATCGATTCTTCGTCTCAATCGATCGTTCACTTCCCTTCGATGCTTCATTGTATCTATCCAATCACTCGTCCACGGGCACTCTCACTTGTACAATCCCCTCCCTTATCAGTGTTCCCTTCCACTTTCGTCCCCCGGTGATTCCAGATGATAAAGGTTTCACGCTATTTGCAGTGCATCAACTGAAGAGATGAGAGACAAGGCGAAAACACGAGAGCGACAGAGAAAGAGAGATGGGCGAGAGAGTGTGAGATGAGAAGAGAGCAGCTGTATGCAGTAGAGAAACAGAGGGCGGGTAGTGAGTGGGAGAAGGGAGAGGGTAAAGAGCGAAAAGGAGAGTGGTCACTCTGTTTGTGTTGTTGCGGGAGTGCGCGTATCACTTCCACGTTATCGGTGTCAATCGAGTTGAATACCGTTCGCAGTTTACACTCTTTCCACATGATTACTGAGATGATTCATAACCCATTTGCCGTGTCGTCGTTCTTCTTCTTCTCTGTGCGATTAGTCTCCCTTACAGCCTAGTAATGTCAGTCGACTGTTCGGGAAATCTCTCAGTCCGATTGGACACCCATGTACCTACGCTTGAGGCAATAGCGGATGCCTTCAGGTCAGTATCCATCTTGTTTAGAGCCCATCAATGAGTTCCAGGGAGTACCTGCCCTCAAACTTCGAGACAGTCGCAGTGGATATTGTTGAGTGTCCGGGTAAGTATTCTGTTCCGCCATTCAAAACGAAAGAAGCCATCTCCAGTCCTCTCCTCTGCTCCCTTCAACCTCACTTCACCCGGATTCGGCAAGAACCTCGTGATAGCCGAAGTGGGAGGACCGGGCAATCTCTTCCCGACGATCCACAGGGAGAAGGGATTCGATATCACGGTGAGGATTTAGATCAAATCTGCAAATTATTGAGCTGATAATTCCAGAAAATCTGTTCAACATGCGAACAGCCGAAAGCGTTCGCATTCGGACCCGGAGCTGGTGAGAAAAATTTTTTAGCACCACGAAGAGCAGCTTTACTATCATTTACACGCTCAAAGGAACTTGAATTTCCTTTGAAACAGAACGAATATTCTTTTCACCCTGATCAAACCTCTCACAGGTCCATGGCCGATCGTCGGTACCAACTGCGAGATGGTCGCGGATGTCAATTGTGCAGCTAATAAGGTTTCATTTCTCTCTCTCTCTGGTCTCAGAATGAATGATTCCTGCAGGTAGGCACTCGCACGGCCAAGATCGAGGGTGACTCGTACAAAGTGGAGCAGATCTCCTCTCCCACATTCTCACTCATGGCCAATCTGGCTGTGTCTGAGGCTCAAGGGGGACAGAGAGTCGGTCAGTCATTTTTTGATGATGAGAATGATTTATAAGTGTGCTTTGTATTGAAAAATGATTGACAAAGAAGGAGATTTGCAGTGCACATCAAAGCGAAGCACCGAACTGGGAAGACCAACTTCCCGGAGAGTCTGAGACAGTCGATTGTGAAGGCGTTCGGAGGACAGCTCGTGTCGCTTGGTTCGGTTTTTTAAATGTTGATTCACTAACGTAGTCTTACTGATGTGAAGTGCAAACTCAAGAATTTATAGTGAAACATATTTACAATTTTATTTCTATTGGTTCAATCTAGGCGGTTTCTTCATCATGCACAGTGGAAAGGCGAAGCTTCACGTGATGCCCGACTTCCCTGGATGCTTCGAGACGGAGGAGGAGGTTGGATATGTTTCATTTCTTAACGACTTTTTCCAATGTGAATTCATTCCAGATCGGTTCCGAATGGCTTCGCTACTTCGAGATGAGTGCTCCTCTTGTCTGTGCGACTGTTATGCACTCCAATGAAGGCAATGGGTAAAGTCTTATATCCTACTTGGGTTTCAAAGTGAGACAAAATAAACGTAAATTGCAGTCACAAACTGCGCGTGGAGCACACTCACTGCTACTCTGCCCATGGTGATGGAGGACACTATCATTACGATACTACCCCTGAGGAGGTGAGGGGAGGGTGAATGAGAAGTGATTGAAGGATTGAGAAAGGCGTTGTGCGTTATATTTGCCAAACCCCGATAACAAATGGCATTCATGGATGGTTGGCAGTCACTGAATAAACTCTAGATAAAGCTTCATAGAATTCTTTGAGGTGGAGTACGAAGGCTGGTTCGCTCCTGCTTCTGCAGTCTATCGCATTGATGAGATCTAAGATACCGTCATCTAACGACTCAATACGGATTGGCAACGTGCCTTTCCTTGTTATCATTCCAACATCGTATGAACTGTGATTTTCCCGAATAAACTTCCGTGACAATTTTCTCCCCTCGTTTTGCATGCATAATTTGATCATTTGAACTTTTCTCGCAGGGATTTAGTGTCTATTTCTGAACAGGAGTAGAAAGGACCAAGGCAGTGGTTTGTTTGCATTGTTTGCATTGCCATTACGAGAAAGTGTGAATCACGATGGATACACGAACTTCTTTCAAAGACGCGCGGGTCCAGTCAAAGATCAAAGATGCAAACTGCAATAAAATTGTTTTACGAGTTCAGATGGAGCGATTTCCGTGTTCGGGATAGGTGTAAGGGTACAGAGAGTCAAAAGAAACTTGAAAAAGATTGAATAATGAGCACTGTTTTCATTGTACGATGAAAGTCTCGTGTTCCAATTCCGAATTCGACTTCAACGGAAGTGAATCGGGAGTCGGAATCGGATTACTGATGGTCGACCGACGGAATCACCTTTAAAGTATCCACCATCATAGAAGAGAGAGAGAGGGAAAGGAAAGAATATCGAGAGAGATAGGAAAAGAGGGCGGATCTGCACAGAAAACAGTCGAGGTTGATGCCGTACTTGGTAGTTGTTCTCCTCTGTTTGCTAGCGGGTGGTATCCCTACTCCCCTCCCCTTCCTTTCCTTACTCTTTCCAACCTATCGAGAACGTGTGTCTGTATTTGTCCCCTGATCTCTGCTATAACCCACTCCACTTTCAGATTTTTCCCGAAATTACCACGAGATTAGGCCAAGATGACGCTGAATTATCACAAAGAGGTCAGATTCGATTTCTCTACTGGTGATTTTGAATTCTGTTTAGATTATGACGTCCCATCCGTGGACATTTTTCAAGTTATTATTCAATTGGAAGTCGTCAGTGTGGAAAGCGGTGAGTTTCGAGAATCAGTTTGAGCTAGACAGTCGTTGTTCCAGGTTTCCGTAGAGCTTATAGTTTGGATTATTATCTATGCAATTATTTCTGTTATTTATCGAACAGCGTTAGCGGATTGGCAGATGAGGTGAGTCCTTCTTTGTATTGACTATAGTGACGATTCTGTATTGTTCAGATCATTTGAAAACGTCGTATTATGGTTCGAAAAGCGTATGTTCTATTTTCCACTCGACCTCGTGTTAGGTAAATACACTTTCCTGGAACTGTTATGAGTTTTTGAATGCAGGTTTCTACATCAAATTGAATGTGGATCGATGGGAGTATAGGTATCGACGAATCGGGTACATTGACAAGTAAGTTGTGCTATCACAGTGCGGTTGACCGCTTAGTTTGCTTAGAATCGTCATTGCGAGTGGGCAGACAGAGGGAAACTGATCGGAGTGTTCTGATGATCCGAGTACTTAGAGAACATACTCGACAATCTTTAGAGATAGACAGATCAAACCACTAGTCATTGTAGTGACTAATTGTGATTTTTTTTAGGTTTTCTAATAACTTCAGCGAAGAATATTTTCAGTCCATGCTTGATGGTGGCAGAATACGTCCGCGGTCACTCAGAGATGGGCCGACAGTTCAGAAGGACAATCATACGATACTGTGCACTTGGGCAGGTTTTAACATTATTTTGAAATAAATTAATGTTATCGCTTGAAGATAATTGTCTTTCGCGACATCAGCTTGCGGTGTAGGAGAAGATTTCCAACGTTGGATGCGATCGTCAAACAAGGTTTTGGTCGAAATTTAAAAAAAAACGCTCATTGATTTTTTCGCATAGGTTTCATGACTGAAGCCGAGAAGATCGAATTCGAAAAGTACCATATTCACTACAAGCAGTGGATCTGCTTCAATGTGAGTTTCATGAGCAATAAAAGTATTGTGTGGATGCACATAAATGTTGAGTTCAATAGCGGTTACTACTAAAAAAACTCTTTCAATTTCTAGTGGGCGTACGCTCTCGTCTACGAGGCTCGCAAGCGTGGACTCATCAAGTCAGACATCTTTACGAAGGAAGTCGTCGATGTGAGCTTTCTGTTTCTGGTAACTTCTAAAGCGATGATTCCAGCAACTGAAAGAGTTCCGCTCCGACCTCGAGTGGTGCAACAACTACGATTGGACTCCGATTCCTTTGCTGTGAGTGAAACTCGTTGAAGCACTTACTTCAACTTCTGGCAATTCTGTCCAAAAATGTGCCAATGCTATCATTCCAGATACTCACACGTCGTCTGCTTGGCAGTCCACTTCTACTTTGCCATAGCTCTGATCGCACGGCAGCATGTGATTTCAGAGGATGCCCCGAACAAGATTCAGGTGTGTTTCAAGTTTTGATACGATTTTATATCGTTTCTACAGATCGACATCTACTTTCCTCTGATGCCTACACTTCAATTCATCTTCTACATGGGATGGATGAAGATTGCTGAGATGATGATCAATCCCTTTGGAGAGGTTTGTCCTCATTCATCAACAATCTCTCACTTAGTTCTTTGGAAGAAGCCTCTGCTTTCGATTGAAAAATTCATTGGTTTCGCAGAAAAAAAACCGAACCTCTTTTCGAAATTGGAATAATTGTAGGATGACGACGATTGGGAAGTCAACGCCCTAATAGACAGAAACATCCACGTGAGTCAACCTTCTCTGTAGTTTCCAAAAGTAAAAGTACTCTCACAGTGTTTTGCATGGGAAGTAGCTGGGAAAGTAGCGTGACAGTAAGCCGCTTTCGACGGTCAAAGACACAGTAGTGACGAGGTCAGTGAGAGAGACGGGGATTTGGATGAGCACTGCGAGGGTTGTAAAACGGACGGGAGAATGTCAGAGATCCGAAGGGATTCCGACTTTGAACGAGGGGGTTTTGAACTTTGACGTGAGTCGACTTTCCTTTCAGATGGGAATGGCGATCGTTGACGGAGGATTCGATCGACCGCCTGAGCTGAGAAAGGTAGAACCAGAAATAAATTCATCTCAACACTAAAGCAATTGTCACCAGGATAGTTAGTACTCCGGCCAACCGACTATAGTGGAACGAACCAAGTGAAAGCACATAGTAGAAATTGAAAATCCCCATCTCAGGATCCCTTCTGGGACTGTCCCGTCTGGCAGCCACTCTACGCGGAGAATTCGACAGACGACAACGGAGATGGAGAGAGGGGAATGAGGGGATCGGCCAGTCAGGCGAAGTTAGTTCTTTTTTGCAGAGTGCATTACTTGAAGATTCCGATGTAAACTATGAGAAACATTCGTCGTGAAGAATCTACACTATTCATCGTCCTATCACCGATTCGCATGAATCATCGAAATTCTAAAAACGGAAGAGAACGGAATAGAAACATAGCAATTTTCAGTTTCCACCCGAAAGGAGAGGTTCGGATGGTTTCTCTGCACGGAAGGAAGATTTCCGATGCTCATCCACTCAAGGAACATGCTGTTACTATTTGGTAGGATCAGCTCTGGTTATCCCGATGGTTATACCACGCTATACATTCGGGTGAAAAAAGAGTATGCGATGGAATGAGATGGAAAGGTTCATTTGCAGGGACGAAGTGCAGGACAAGCCCATCCGGAAGGGTCCTTCAGTCATCTCGCTCGATGGATTAAGGAATATTCGAGGGCAGATTCAAAAGTAAGCAATACATTTGTCTCGAAGTTGCTCTTATGGTAGAGAAACAAATAGAGAATTTCAGAACAGCCCACTACCAACTGAAACCGGACGGAAAAGGAGTCGCTTCGAAGCGGGCGGAGAACGGGAAAGTGAGAGGAATGATTCCACGGGTGAGTATTTTTTGCTATACGTTAGGACAGACAACAGAATGACCTATTGTTCAGTCCCGAATCGACGCGCGAGCAGAGACTGTCGTTGGAGAGATCGTTGCTGAACCGAGTAAGGAATTCGTCTGAAACAGAAAGCGAGAGCTCTGTTGCAGTCTCTCCTGGACTCTTCACTCTCGAGCAAGCGATGAAGCAGCAGCTGCCGCCACCTTCTGTGCCAAAAGAGGCGAGTAACTAACATTTCATTCTGAATCAAGATCATAACATGAGTAAGTCGCAGGTCTCTCCCCCTCCAACCGTCATTGATTTCGACGAGATTTTCCGTGCTGGTCGATTCTTAGACGCTGATGGAGCGCCTCTTCCAAGGGAGGAAATAGGAGAGTTGAATACTGAGAAGTTGAAAAAGGTAGGCGATGATGATAGAGAGAGTCATCATCGAACACTTTCAGGTCGACGAAGGAAAGAAGCTCCCGAAGAGTTACGGTTTGCCTCGATTCCCACTCTGATGCAGATCTCACAAGCATTTTTTGATCAAAACAACATTCCTGGTGCATAAAGTATTGACTATTTATTCCAGTTTACGATGTGACCAACAAACAGGTTGATTCCTGAGACGTACCTAAAACATTTGTCTTCCAGCACTCAAACCTAATTTAGAAATATTCGTAGTAACAATAATATTATTACTTCAAGATGACACTAAATTATCACAAAGAGGTTTGTTCAACATGTTATTGTAACATAATGATCGAAATCGTTTAGATTATGACCTCGCATCCGTGGACATTCTTCAAGTTGTTATTAAACTGGCGAGCTTCCGTTTGGAAAGCGGTACTTATTACGCGCTAATTAGTGAAGAACATTTTTTTCCAGGTACTAATCGAGCTCATCTGCTGGTTGGTCGTCTACGGAATTCTCTCCGTTATTTATCGATGTGCACTCGCAGATTGGCAGATGACGTTAGCTTTGAAATTCCTCTGATTTCGAAAAGATAAATTTCAGGATTTTCGAGAACATCGTTCGCTACTGTCAGAAGCGGTTGGGGTACATCCCACTGGATCTTCTGCTGGGATTCTACGTCAGTGTCAGTGATTTTTTTTGTAAAAAGAGAAAATCGAAAAGAAATTGACATGCAGATTTTGTTCTGTTTTCAAGGGATTCATGAAACATATTGTGATTCAGATGAACGTCGAGCGGTGGACGTATCGATACAGGCGGATTGGGTTCATTGACAAGTGAGCTGTTCTCAGTGATTCAAAGATCAAAGATCATTTTCAGTCCCTGTCTGATGACTGCCGAGTACGTTCGAGGCCATTCCGATGTCGGAAGAATGTTCAGAAGGACGATCATCCGATATGCCGTGCTTGGACAGGTTTGTCTTCGATACCTCACTATATTTGGTTATAATTCACGTGCCCTTTAAATATCTTAGCTGAATGAACATGTTGAATTGGGATTCTGCTGCTCTATCAAAAAAAAATAAACATCTCAGATAATGGTCTTCCGTGACATCAGTCTGCGCACGAAGAGGAGATTCCCCACACTGGATTCGATTGTGAAAGCAGGTTAGACAATTCAGGAGTCACCAAGATCAACAAGGATTATAGGTTTCATGACCGAAGTGGAGAAGAAGGAGTTCGAATCATACAACATCAAGTACAAGCAGTGGATATGCTTCAATGTGAGTTCAACTCTTGGCTCTTTCGCTCTTCGCCGATGTCTTCTCCTTCGTGTCCTCTTCGAAAATAGAATTATTCAGTGGGCCTACTCTCTGGTCTACGAAGCGCGTAAGAAGGGACTGATCAAGTCTGATCTCTACGTCCATCAAGTCGTTGATGTGAGCTGACTACTCTATTGCGTTATCAGTAAAAACAAGTTCAGGACCTCAGAACGTTCCGCACGGATCTCGAAACTTGCAACAACTATGATTGGACGCCGATTCCATTGCTGTAAGTCATATCTTCCTGAATCTATGTTTCTAGCTCATGCTATAGTATCGGGAAGTGGATATCAATCTGGAAGGTCCTCTTTCCAAATGAATGTCATCAGCCATCTCAAAGATCACCTCCAGGTATAACCACGTCGTCTGTCTGGCAGTCCACTTCTATTTCCTCGTATGCCTCATCGCCCGCCAGTTCATTGTACATGAAGGAGCGCAGAATCCAACTCCGGTTAGTTGTTCATCGACTATCTCGTCGTCGAAACTGAACAGTTGTTGATTACCTCTAGCATTTTTCTTTTTATATCTTCTCAAGAGATTCGAGGGCATTGATGAGAATCTTCAATTGTAGTGTTTTCCATGCAGATCGATATCTACTTTCCCGTGATGCCGATGCTCCAATTCTTCTTCTACATGAGTTGGTTGAAGATTGCGGAAGTGATGATGAATCCATATGGAGAGGTAAGTCCTTTATCATTATTTAAATTTGCATAAATATGACTGTTTTAGGACGACGATGACTGGGAGACGAATGCGCTCATCGACCGGAATATTCATGTGATCTTTGATCTTTCGAGATTTGGAAAACAGAATAATTTCAGATGGGAATGGCCATTGTCGATGCTGGTTTTGATAGACCGCCTGAGCTTAGAAAGGTATTCATTTCTTTGTTCAAAGCTTCTTTAACTAATCTTGTAGGACGATTTCTGGGATGACGAGGTAGTCGACCCGATGTACGCAGAGAACACCCAACACGATAATGGAGACGGAGAGTTGGGAATGAGAGGATCGGCGAGTATGGCCAAGTGAGGAATACGCTCCCAGCTCAATCTAAATCTGTCTCTTAGTCTTGACAGTCACTCCAGTCTACACAATCTGCTCCATCTGCGGAACAGAAAGAACTCGAAGATGAACGTCGTCATTCCGATGCCGTCGGAGACGTCGAGGATACCGTGAGTCTACCTGAGTTGGAAGAAGCCTATGACAATGAAGTTTAGTGACCGACCAATCGTTCCCAATCGAGCATCTATCCTCTCCCTCGACGGACTCAGGAATGTCAAGAAGAAAGTGCAGAAGTGAGTTGTTGAACTGTTCCGATTGGTCGAATATAGTTATTGGTCGATAAATTGAAGGACTGCCCACTACGAGTTCTATCCGAACGGCGAGGGAGTGGCTGGACTCAAAGCAGAGAAGGGAGAGGTGATGAAGAGGAAGAAGAGTGTCGATATCAAAGTGAGTTTCGCAATTTCATCTGCCATCGATGCAATTTTCAATTCAGACTGAAATCGACCTACGAACGAGCGCCATTCGATCTGAATGTGAGTTGAAAATGAGCAAAAATTGCGAAAATGATTATTTCCAGCACCAGAGGAACTGCACTTTACCATAATTGACATCGGAGTCGATGATTATCGAATCCCAAGCGCTCCCATTGAGGTGGGGAAATATGTTCACAACTATTGTATGAAACAACATTAAATCTCAGGTCTCACCTCCTCCCACTTATGCTGAAGAAGATCCCAATGGGAATGTTCGCAAATGATGATAATAATGAATGGGTCACTTTGCATTTACGGATTTCAACTGATGAATAAAATAACACATATTTGAAACTATACAGGATACTGCTTTGCAAACAAAATCAATTTTAAAAAAGGAAGAATGGCGGCGTACGCAAACCCTTGTCTCCTAAGACAACACTTCTCTCGAGGGGTACTATGACTGGGGATATTACTGGGGCACTGTACTACACATCGGTGTATAGTACATGAAGATCCTCCATCATGACTTTCCACCTCCACTTCGAACCATTAACCCGGGTTCATGGTGACGGGTCCCTCTGGAACCATAAACCCCGGGTCATGGTCTGAAAAACTCATGGTCGCGGAATCGGCTCGTATGGTGTTCAATGTTCACATGAAGGTGTAACCAATTGATCGTCCCATAACCCTAATCTCTGGGACGGTCCCGTAAATAGTTCCAATTGATCGTCCCATAACCCTAATCTCTGGGACGGTCCCGTAAATAGTTCCAATTGATGGTCCCATAACCCTAATCTCTGGGACGGTCCCGTAAATAGTTCCAATTGATCGTCCCATAACCCTAATCTCTGGGACGGTCCCGTAAATAGTTCCAATTAATCGTCCCATAACCCTAATCT
>LS504665.1:142678-156281 GCA_900490845.1 Pristionchus japonicus | reverse complement strand
CTCTTTGGCCTGAATAGTCTTGCGAATCCTACGAGAAGGGCCTACTGTTATCAGCCCTTCCCACCTTAGTCCCTTTATGGACGGAAGCGAATGGTCTGAGAATCCTACAGCGCCGTCAACACGGTTTCGCCGGAGAATGGCCTACATTATCGGCCATTCCCTGTAACCTACAACTCTCCTCGATCTTCTTTGTCGCTCCTCAGGTGCATTTTACTTTGAATCTTGTCACATTGTATATTCCATTTCAAGCTTGATCTGTCGTGTTTTACGGAGTTGCCCTATTCCATTTTGACAATTACAACTCGTTCTTTTAGAAAAGGTGTAATCAGGCAATTATAATGAACGGCTGAGCGATTTTCAAGTAGAGAAGTTTTTTGAGGAAATGTAAGCTACCGTATACCTTGCATTAGCTTCGTATCGATTGTTGGCCTCGAAGAGAAGAGGCGACCGTGTCTATTGTTCATCTCAGCACAATCGTTTGTCTGCAAAGATCATATCAAGTAAAGAGAACGGAATCATGTGTGTTCATTGATGGGATTCCTACTTTCTCGTTTTGACAGTATTGGATATGGTATTTGAATATGAGGTAGAGTATACCTGGAGCGGACGAAGAATCGTCTCCGTTTCATTTATCTTGCAGAAGATTGTGGCGGTCACCTCGATTGCCCTCTCGGTCGCCACGAACACTTCGATCCTGAAGAGATCAAAGATCATTCAATCCAGAATACCAAATCTAGTCATTCGAAGTGATGTTTTCTGACCAATTATCGCAACCGTTAGTTGGAATACGGTTGACTGTGAGAGAAGGCATACCGTAACTCGTTTTGAGATGGTCAAGAATAGGAATGTACTTTAGTTCTGGTATGCGTGCTGTATTGGACCACCGACCTGCCCAGGCATGACTACGGTAGTCGATTACGGTATGGTTCACAATGGTATATGGTACCTTTGGATCGGGTCGGAGCTCCGATGAAGTTGACCACTCTCGAAGAGGGGAAGAGAGACGAATGGAGGAAGGAGGAAGGGGTAAGGGGGAGAGGACGGAAATTGCAAAGTGATGGAGAACAAGGAGATTACTGATTGAATGAAGTTGAGACAGGCAGATTATGGAATGATTGAAAAGCGATAGAGGAAACAAGAAGATGAGTGAGGAAGTGGAATGTTCTGTGAGCAATTCCCTCGTAACGAAGTGTTCGAATATAATAGACATGCTTGTTTGCGGTATGTAATATGAACATTTATTCGACGTGGGTGTTCATACTACGAGTGAATGGTTCAACAGTCTCTCTCTACCATTGTTCGAGTTGGAACTTTTCCGTCTCTTCGTTCCAAGGGACAGTTCTCACTGTTCCATTCTCGGAAGCACTCAGCCATTGTCCATGGAAGCTCTGGAATGAAACACTTTTGGAGTATTCTCTATTTTCAGTAATTTTCGGAGATTTTCGGATATTGGCCGACTCTTGAACCTACGCTACCTGGAAGGACCACGATCCATTATCGTTCTTGATAGGTTTCCATCCACTCTCTCTGTTCAGCATCGCATCCGTCCCGCGCTCAAATAGACTAACGGATCCGTCGGGAGAAGCCCTCAGGTAGCGAGATCCACCCGTGCTCGGAGCTTTGAACGCTGCCTGAATGAGCAGAAGAAGGAAAATTGTGGACATTCAAATGCGACAAACCTCTCCATTGAAGTTCTCGATGATCCACTTCTCGAAAGTGCCGGGAATGAAGGCCATGTCCACCTTGCAATCATTGTCGTACGCGTGGAGATAAGTGCCATGGACGGCGGACTTCACACGACGTCTTCCCTGACCAGACCGAGTGAGAGTCCGCGTGTTCTCGATCGTATCCGCTGTATTGACAGGCTCGGCGAGCGCTCGTGGACTGAATGAGCATAACGTTAGAGGTACTTTTTAGAGAGATTTATCTACCTCAGGATTTGCTGCAGCGGGAAGGGCTTGAAGCTGGCGCATTTCACCTTTGCTGAGCTGAAAGTTGAGGTTCAATGGTTGAGGATCCAAAAATCGAACAAAGAACGAACTTGAACATGAAAATGTCGGTTTGAACCATCTCCATTCCTTCAGTGTTCTCGCAGATGAGTTGGGCAAGGGAATAGTTGAGGATGGCTTCGTATTCAGCTAGAATACATCAGTTATTGCATGATTAGCCCCAATTTGAATGAACCTTGCGTGAGTGCCCCAGCAGTCGCATTATTCTCATAGAAGAATCGATCTCCCTTCTTGAAAGCGTTGAATTGATCAGCGATGAGATGAGTGCCGGTTGGACCGAGCTGAACAATGGTATAATTATTGGGGCAAATATTGAAGTTTGAAATTGGATTTCGATGAACAAACCAGAGCAGTCGCGTCCGTGATTCTCTCTAGCAGGAGTCCCACGTAGAGGTCGACGTCATCGACGGATTGGTACGTCTTCTTCAGAAGATCCACGTTCGACTAAACATAGATTTTGAACTGGTGAACATTGCGTGGCACGTGTCTTGATAAATAATGAAATTTGAATGGTACCTTATCCATGTTAATGCCGAGCGCATCGAAAGAAGCAACTCGACCGAGTGCGGGAATTTTCGGACTGAAATAATGCTAGTGAATAAAGAGAAAGGTGATCTGTCTCACCGAATCTCATTGTACGGTTGGATTCCCTTCTCTCTTGCGCGTTGCACGTTGAATGCGGGGAGATCGACTCCGGATGCCTAATGTTTAGTTTTCAGTTTTAGCTCTTTGTATATTCGTGGGTTACCTTTTCGCCTCTCTTCGAGAATATCTCGTGTCTGACTGGGAAAGAGAATTGCCTGTCGACAGACATTGCGGGGCAGTTCACCATTCCTGCAATACATTTCGGCGTATTTTCGAAACGATTTCGGGTAATCGTGTTATGTTTGCATGCTGCCTCACCCTGAGTCATGCTGGAGACAGTGGCTGTCTTGTCGTAGAGTGGATCAGTGTAGAACATGTGCTGTCCGAGATCGATGTACGACCCGATCGAACTGAGAATCAAGAAGATCCCATAAAATTGGGATGAAATGATACTAACACATTCTTATTGGTCATTCTCGGGACGTCCTTTCTCGCCTGTGAGTGACCGAAACGGAATGCACCCGAACAGAATTCGACCGATACGGACGGGTTTACTTTGGGGTCGTACGTGTCTGTGCATATTTCATTAACTTCACGCTATGTCGTATCGACTCACTCCTTCTTCCCCTCAGTGACAGACCGAATTCGCCCATCTTCAGATCTCCGATGATCTTCGGTAGATACTCTTCGAAGGCGTGCTTCTGATAGAGGGCGATCATCAGACGACGCGTTTCCTGGAAAGCTGTGCTGTAGAATAGAATGATCAGAAGACGAATACGTGGTAGATCTGATTGTCACTCCACAGCGGTCGGAGACTTCTGATCTGCTCAGCCCATCGATTATGTTGACGGAGATAGATTGTGTGCATGGGGATGAGACCTGAAGCAATGATTATTGAAAAGTTCACAGAATTATTTCTGACCGGGATGAAGCGAGTTCCTTGCATCTCCAGCACTAAAGCAGAGGAATGGAGGATTCGAGTTTTGTGATTGGCAGTTCGAGCTCTAAAATGCGGATGTTGCATCAACACTTCGAATTAAAAGCACAACATACATTGGCAGACTGAGGTGGGAGGTTGTACCCATCTGCATTGTACATTTTCATCTTTCCGTCCTGAGAAAATTAGCAAATTATTAATTGGGTGACCACAATCAGCTCACTCTGAGTGTTCTGAGGTCCTTGGAGACACAATCAGTCGATCCGTATACTTGTGAAAGGTCGAGGAAATGCGAATTCTGAAGAAATAATAACTTTGGCGATCGTATCACTTGCCTCCCAACCTGGTTGATCTGCTGTCTCGGTCCAATACCAGTCTGACCGTTGATCGCTCTTGTCAATCTGATGCACGCCTTCGTTCCATTTCCGGTCGTCTTGGGGAAATAAGCATCGTCCTCAGGAACCTTCAAACGCCATTCTTTCCAAGTTTTTTTACCCATGATACTGTTAAACCTCAATCGGAGCACAATTCGTAGTCAATTCAGCAGACTCGCACAGAGTGCAGTCAAGCAGAGCGCCCGTTGTGCCTGTTATTCAACTACATTTCAAGCATTTCTGTGAATGTTAAATTTACCCGTGGCAAGCGGCGTCAACACAATATCGTGCGCAATCCACTGTCCGAACTGCATTAGGAAGTGATTGTACTTGGGGTCGAATGAGGGGATCTTCGCCTGAAATCTTAGCAATTCAATCTGATGTTTCTTCAAAAAAGGGTTGACCTCAGCGAAGATCTTGTTCGATATATCTCTGGTGGATGGAAGCACTCCTCCATTAGCCGATCTTCGACGAACGGAGTTGAAACCTGATCAAACAGTTCGTATGAAGAGGACATCGCTCTTTCGATCATCTCTCTTTTTTTCCTTTACAGTGTTCATTCGTACCGCCCTGTCTATTTGTATAAGAGACATCGATGATAAATTTGAACAACGTGTAGCCATGACTGTACTAGGGATGAATGATGAATTGTCGTATCATCGTCCTCTCACAATGGCGTTCGAATTGATGAAATTCGTTACGAAGAGAACAAAGGCAAAGATAAATATTAAAGACTCACCATCATCATACTTGGGTGCTCCCATGAATCGTCTTACAGGATGCATGGTAGATCCGAGCATTCGATTGGCTGTATCGTCATGATTGCACCACCCAGAGATTGAACGATATGGGTTACTGGAATGGACCGATGCATTGATCGAGCATGTTCAGGTCTTCGAAGTGACGCACCTCTTATCGCAAGTAGCGGGTTTGTCGATGCAAGTGGGTTCTTCTGTAGTTGGGCCGCCCTGATCCGTTTATGAATTCCACTTCGATAATATTGATAGTGCCCAACGAAAATAGTAGACAGGAAAGACTCTACTCACATAACCAGCCTGTCTCTTCGTTCGGGTTGAGTTTATGAGCGATTGAAGGGCAGCCAATGTGTCGATCTGGAATATTGTTCGAGGTGACTACTGATGTACTTGACGATTGATCTCAGTTGATCTCAATTGCTTTTGAAGACTCACTCCAACTAGCTGGGAGAGGAATGCAGCGCCATGAGTGTCGATTAGAATTCGAGTTGTTTCCTGCAATGAATAGCAGTGAAAATAAAAAGACGTTATGACAGGCACATGCATTTATACCGCACCTGCATGATATCTCCGATCTTCATCGCCGCAATGGAGGCTCCGTTCGCCCTTTGCGTGTTCGGGTTAGTATTATCTTCTCCTGAAATCAGACTATGACAGTGTTTTACACTGTCTAAATATGGCCTCAATATCTCACCGATCACATCTTCAGCGACGACATTGATGAGTGCGACGTTGCTGATTGCCTGCTTCATTGCAGTGGCCAGCATTTCCGCAGGAGTCGCTGCTCTGTAGTAAATACCTCGATGTTTTGGAAAGTAACATTGTTCATAGCAAAGAAATTGACAAGAAGAGGGACTTACATCGCAAACGCAAGTGCACTCGCAAGGAGTACGCAGAGCCGTCGCATCTTGGTTGATCTTCTCCTTGGGAACAGAGTGTTTCAACTGATGTCTCCATTCTGATCCGAGATTTTATAGGGGAAAAGTGCCGTTTGAACTGTGGCTCTTTCCCAACGTAGGCGCGTACCAGTGTGGGCTTAGCTGCGGGAAACTTTCATGTTTGCCATGATTTTGGGGTTCACGAGTCGAGAAAGTCATGGGGTGCAAACCCTCCCACTCATATTTATTATTCGAACACAAACAAAAGGTTCTAGTGCAGACTTCAACTCTCAGGCATTTTCTGATAGTCATCTGCATAGCCATCCATGGATCCATAGGTTGGCTTGCCAAGCAAGATTGCAAGAATCTTGAAATGTAAAACTCAATTATCCCTTCTTGCCAAGAACAGCGATTGTTTTTCAATTTTCTTGGTTCTTGAATTATTCTTGAAACATTTTCCACCACCCCCCCCCAGAAAATCGGTCGATTGCGACCTATACGCTTGCGAAATGAGGAGAGAAATGATCCAAGAATCTTGAATATTGAGATGGTCTAGCAATCTTGAATTGATCTTGATATTATTGACTTGTTATTCAAGATCATTCCAAGAAATGTGAATCTTGAAAGCGGCTTGTCTCTTGACAAGCCAACCCTATTCCATACGTATTCCATGCTCCTCCGTTCACAACATTTGACAACTTTTTTTGTATTAATCAGGTATCTCACTATAATCACATTTTTTTTCTCAATAGATTCTCATGATATTCTCATGACAGATACAATAGTTTGGCAAGAATTATAGCCATCGATGAGAGATAAATATCTATCGGCTCTCGTGAATACTCGTGTAACTTTCTAAAAATGACTTTTCTGGATGATATTACAATAACTATAATGACTTTGTCGGGAGGTTTCGGTACAATGTGTAATATTTTACTATTAGTTGCTATTAAATTGCGGTCACCGCCAAGCTTGAAGTGTCTTGTATTTATAATAATCTATCATGTTATATTATTCAGAACCTATTCAATATTACTCTCAAATTGTGCTTTGATAGATCTCATAGCATGCGTCACTTCCACTCTCTGTACTGAGAGGTATGAGAGCATTTCCCACTACTTGTGATTGATTCATTAAACATTTAGGCTGATCGCATTCCCTGATATGACTATAAACGTCTATCTAGGCCCGTGTTCGTTAGTCTCCGGATTCTTCTGTCATATTATGCACAGTAAGTTCCTTTGCACTCAAATTCAGCACTACAACATTCATTAGTACTCATTTCGAATTCGGTTGATTGAATTATTTGAGGCATCATGATCCAGACTAACAATCAATCCATGTATCTCATCGTAATGGAATCATTATTTCGTTATTACGTTGTTACTAGGTTGGTGGAACAACGCAACAACTATGAATCTAGATGGATTATGACGAAAAAGCGAGTATGTTAACAATGTGAACTACACTTTTGAGAGCTCCTCCAAAATCCCTGAAAGTATTTGCAATCTGTTTCGCTATATTCTTGCCTACATTCATCGCAGTGGTGGGTTGCATCCGCTCCAGACTTCTTAAGAACGCTTCAATTCAGATGTATAGTGAATAAACAACTATTTAGATTCTAACTCTTCTTGTCAACGACTCGTCTGAAATAGTTAGAGAAGCGATGCGAATTGATCATCCAGAGTATTCACTCGAGGATTATATCGTTGAAGGTAAGCTAGTTTTTAAGAAAACTACAATCTGGAAATATTTATCCAGGTCATATTGATAAGGGTCCTCATGTACCCCCAAAGGCAATACCGCAAGCACTTCCTAAGGCGATTACCATTTACTACGTTGTGCCAGTCATTCCGATGATTCTGATCGTGCTGATGATGAGGCAGAAGGTTAGAATCATTTTCCCTCTCATGATACACAATAGCTTTATTTATTTATCAGAACCTTGTGAGAATATAGTTCCAGATAATAGCGAAACTGGAAGAGAAAAAGGAAGCGATGACATCCCGGACAAGAGAAATGCACCGGGCACTGGTGAAAGTAAGGCAAATAATAATTTCCATTCCGCTTTCAATTGAAAAGGGGAATAAATTAAAGTCGAAGAATTCCGATTTAGGTGATAACTCTTCGAGCCTCTCTTCCTATCTTCTTCATTATTTCTGTTTGCTGCTTTGTCGTGATGAAATATAATATTCTAAATTATGTCTTAATTCAGTATGCAATTGCATGGGTTCTTACGCTTATATTTTTGCTCCTCACATATGTCTTTCCCAGTTCCACGTAATAATGCCTTCACTCGCTCCAGTCATTACTCTGACGAATGTGAAACCGTACAGAAAGTAAGTGGGAAAGCAATGAATAACGACCTCGGAGTATTTCAGTTTTATTCTATGCAAGAGTGGAGAACTCAGAGTGGCGACGAAACAGCTAACTTCTCTCGAGAAAAATGAAATCGTTCACTCAACCTGAACAAGCAACCGAGACGTTGAAGAATAAATGGACCATATTGTGAAATGTATCTTATAATTGATTCACACCCACTCCTTTATTCATTCTGAAAACAAGATAATATATTCGTGATTGTTCACATGTTGAAAATACACCTGTCAAATCTAATAATCATTCTCAGTCCAGATGGGATCTAACGGATTGTATGTTGTCATTGCTCGTGGCTTCTTATCTTGATAGCATACTGTTCGATTAGACGAAAATGGTGACTTCTGTTTTGCATCATCGAACATTTCATAGAATATATGACTGTTCTGGACATCATCTCCATTATTTTTCTCTCTACTGCTGGCGTATTCGGTGTTATTGCAAATCTCATATTGCTCACGGCAATAAAATTGAGATCGCCTCCGAGTTTGCGGTGTATTTATTGAACTCTGATAATCGTATATAATGGAAAACTCAGATCCTATTCGGTTTTACTGGCAAATTGTGCTTTGATAGATCTTGTCGCGAAATCGAGTACAATTTTCACTATCGAAAGGCATTTTAATGTTATGTTCAATGAGCATGAGACAAAGCGACGTTCAGGATGATTCCTTTTTTCCGATATGACGGCAAACATTTACCTCGGACCCTGCACTAGAATATCCGGATTTTTCTGTCACATGCTCCACTGTATAATGCAATCTATACTAAAACACAGCCTTCTGTAAATTTTCCAGGCGTAATGATCTATACCAACAACGCATAAATGTACCTAATGGTGGCAGAATCGTTTTATCGATATTACGTTATTACAAGGTATGCAAATTGATTACGCGAAAATCGAACAATGGCGTTGTTTCAGGATTCCACCAAATCCCATGACAGTTCTTATATTTTGCATGGTATTATTCCTACCAACCCTATTGGCGATAGTAAACATGAATCTATGAATGTTTTGAAGAAACATGGTTTAGATTCTCACATGCTTAATCAATGGTTCAGTTGAAGAGATCAGATTGGGAATGGAAATTTATCATCCAGATCACGCGATTGATGACTATTTTGTTCAGGGTATGTTCGAAACTGTTATCATGCTCCATAGAGCGGAAACATTAAGCAAGATGAAGGAAGAGTAATTCATTTAATGTTCGCTAAAATATAACAAAACAGGTCACGTCGACTTCGGCCCTCATAGACTGTCGACTGTTCTCGCAACATGTAGTGTAGTTCCTCCTCTTCCGCTTGTTGTCGTGGTATTCATTATCAGACAGAAGGAAAGATTACGTTTGAAGCCTTCTGTTATTGAACTATGAAGTCATCACAGGTAGTTGAATTGCTTGAAGAGAGAAAACATCAAATGACGGAGAAAACAAGGGAATTACACAAAAGTCTTGTCAAGGTGACAATAGTAACCTATTAAAATAGATTAGATTACGAATTCTTCAAAGTATCTATGCAAAAATGACGTAGCACAGGTGATCACTCTTCGAGCCATTCTTCCCATTTTCTTTTTCTGTTCAATGGCAAGCTACGTTCTCATGAAGAGGAACATCTACAATGACATTTGGCTAGAGTATGCCATAGCTTGGGTATTCTTGCTCCGATTCACTTTTTGAATCTATTTTTGAATCTTTTGAATCTTTGAATCTACTTTTTGAATCTATCACAGATTAAAATCACAGAGCAAAATAGCACACTTATTTACAGATTCAATATTTCTGGCCTATGCGAGAAATGGACAGCTAGTCTGAGCAGAATTGTTCCTTGACGATCTACTTTGAATGTCGTAGTGTAGAAAAGAGCAGACATTCGAGTCTTCTTTCGAATGATCCAGTGAGTGTTGTTGTTCTCGGCGTACTCAAAACAATCATTGGAATGTGTAAAAACCTAAATCAGTAAATTACCTCATAATCCACCATCCTGAGATCTGCAATGACCATCTGACGCGTGAGTGGCTGATCGATAGAGAATAGCCAAGATCCCTCCATCTCAGATGGATCGTCAATCGAGTCCATTCGCATCTGAACAGGGATTCAATAAGATGAAAGAGTGGTGCGAAGTTACCATTACGAGCTTCGTAACCCAGTTGACATCCAGTATCATCGCAGTCGCTTGGAATGTCTTGATAACAGCGATTCGAGGGAGAATCGACTCGCTTGGATGGAAGCGGTGAGCCTTCAAAGTCAAAACTTATCGAAAATTGGAAACAGCCGACAGAGAAAGTCTGAAAATCGCTCACATAATTCTTGAAAGGAATATCATTGCAATAGAAGTCGCGTAGCTTCGATCCTCCTGTATTCATAATAAACTCCTCATCAAGGAGTGAGACGATTTTCGGGCATCCTCTGATGTCGACGGTTCGAATATTCTTTGCGAACGAAACGAAGCTGGAACACATTTGATAGTTTAAAACGAAACTCTGCCATGAAATGAATTGCAATCGAAAACTGACCTTTTCCTAATGTTCCTCGTCCATTGGTCGGCGTTCATTTCATAACAGAGAAGAGATTGAATCCTATGACCGTTAAGGGCAGATCGGAGTCTCGAGAAGAGAACGGAAGTAAATGGGAGCTAGAATAATGAAATGACCAAGGTCCCAAAAACACAAAAGCACCTGTTCGATTCGCACTTTCTTCACGTCATGACGTCGAAGGATCTCTGCGAGTGCATTGTAGAACTGATCGGGAACGTCCCATTTGTGAGCCGATCCGACTAGACAATTCTTGCGGCGGAGGTTCTGAAGGTTCATCCATTCATGTCAGTTAGATGTGGCGTGAAAGAGTTTGTCTGCATGTGCTTAATATCATACCCGAAAGACTCCATTGACGTTCCTCTGCTCCAAGAAGAACCCACTATCAGATTTGAATATCTCTTAAGTGTACGAGAATTTGTTGCATCGCTTCCACTGCTGCTTCACAGAAGCGTCCGGAACTGTGAGCATGAATCCGTACCCGATGTCAGTCTGTAATCGATATTCGTTTGTTTAGCCTGTTAAAGAAGAACAATTCCATAGGAGCAACAAATCCAACCTGCACTATAATCAGCTCGTCTGCAATCCATTTTATAGTGTTGAGAGATCGATAAATAGTCATGGGAAGTGTTCCACCGTACGATGCCATTAGTTTGTAGATGTTTAGTCTGAAAATTAATATTGACTCAAGTTTTAAAATAACAAGCAAAAAATTACTTGGTAAGATTCTTGAATATCTCATTCGAGCAGAGATCAGGGAGGAACGAGAGAAGATCCTGAATCTTGTATTCAGAATTGTGGTAATGAAGAAAGTTGAAGAAAAACAAGGTCTCTTTAGTGCGCAATTAATTAACGAGGGACGCCTTCAATGAAGATGGAGGGCAAATCTAGCTGAAAATGCTCACCTGAGTAGTAGAAGCTATCTTCAGCTTCCTCTTGTGTTTTGAGGGATTGCGAATTGATATCTGAGAAATCGTTCAAATATTTAAATCAAACACTTCTCAGAACACGCATGCTATGCAAAGTGCTCACTTCTTTTCCTCTTTTCTGCATCGTCAGCCCTCTCCTCAGCCATTTCTCAAACATCCAAACCACATTCGGGGTCTCCTTCTCTGGCATCTGATGAATAGTTGAATTGTAGGAATATTGAGGTACGAACAGAAAACGGCTCAGTGTCTTGCCGATTGAGGATGGAGAGGGAATAGTGTGCTGCTCGGGAGGAGTGCGACCCCATTCTCACAGTCCTTTTTGGCACCAACTGTTTCTCGCCTCTCGACTGTAAAGAGTGCAGAGTGACCGGCAACTGTCCATTTGACCCTTCTCGTAAGTCTCTCAGTGTGCGGAACTGTGGCGATCGGTCACGTATGCTTACGATCGTTCACGAGGCTTGAACACAACGATCGACTCTTCCTTCATAGATGAACAATTTCCATTTGACTGGTTTCGAATGTCATCTGAGAGAAGGAGAGGTCGGTGTTGAAAAAGGGTCTAAACTTTTCGTAGAAAAATGCTTTGAAATAAGTCCTCTTATTGTTGAGACGATTGAAAGGGAAAGTGCGTCACTGCGAAAGATCTCTTATCGTATCCCAGAGCTGCTCAGTTGCCTTGTAAGCTTGATCTTCTTTTCCTAGATAAAGGGAGAGACAACTACGGAAGACAATGCCCGCAACGCATGCGCGTTCGTGGTGTAATGGTCAGCATGGATGCCTTCCAAGCATTCGACGGGGGTTCGATTCCCCCCGAACGCAGAAATCTTTTGCCTATTTTTTGCTTCGAGATATTCTTTTCTTCTTCTCAATTATCATTCTGTGATCGGTCAAATATCGTATTAATGTTTTACCGCATAATAAATTGCATACGATTTAAAAAAATATTATTGGAATGTCTTGGGAGTCTTCGATACCATGCTAAATACTAGCTGCTGCCTTCCTTGAGAATTGCAGAGAATGAAGCTGAAAGGCACTGAATTTCAATAGTCAAAAAATGATTTCTCACTCTCTGAATGGTTTCACATGTATCAATGTGATAACTGGAGCGAGAGAAGGCATGAATGGATGGAACTGCAATTTGCTTGATTAGCCTTCAACATTTTACCATTTCTGATCGGATAATAGGCAGCTGGAAAAGGAGAACTAACCCAAGTAATTGCGTACTCGAGAGCTATGAAAGTGCAAATCTTTTTCTTGACGAGAACATAACAGATCGTTGCGAGAAAGAAGAAGATGGGGAGAGAAGCTTGCAGGGTTAGCACCTGATCATGAGTGGAATTCAAATCGTTCCATTGGTTGTTTTTCAGTTAACAATCACCTTTACAAGGCTCTTGTGCATTTCCTTCGTCCTTGTAGTCATTACATCTTCTCGCTCCTTTAGCTTCTCAATAACCTCAAATGAACAGTACATATTGATTATTGAAGGTCGTAGACAGGTGATTTCATAATTGTCTCTGTCAAGAAATATACCAGTCTTGATTGTTTTGGTCAGACCTCACGTATGAAATGGAACTATTCAATTGTCAATTCACGGTCATCGAGTTAAAAATGACTTGAATGGAAACGGACAGGAAACAGCGATCGTACCTTCCGTCTCACTATAAATACGATGATCAGTAGAGGAATAATTGGTCCTATCATGTACAATTGAATAACTATGGACATCGGCTTAGGTTGGAAGTCGACATGACCTGAATAGAATGCAGTGTTTTCGCAATGTCGGTCTGAGAAGTCTTCGACCAACCTTCCAGAAAGTAATCGTCCAACTGATGATCTGGATGATACACTCGAAAGGCCTCTCGAACCGATTCAGAAGGATCGTTGAGATAGAGCCCAATGAACTGAAAACTTATGTGAAGATAAGAGTATTATGCATCGCCTGACCACAACAGTGAGAGTAGGTAGATACATTGCTATGCAGAATATGAGAATCTTCAATGGTTTCGGAGCGGGTCTGTAAACCTTTCTGTCAGCAGATTATTTATGTTTCTATCTCTAGTTTTTGCACTTTTTTGCTAAAAGAATCAGATTACAGACGATCTTTGTACAATTGCTAGCTGTCAACGGAAGTTGACGTCAATATTTTCATCCTGTGGACACAAAGACAAACCGTCCAATGACGTAGTACCGATAGCAGAAGGCAATTACGATGAGGAATAACGAGTGGGTA
>LS504665.1:80578-130142 GCA_900490845.1 Pristionchus japonicus | reverse complement strand
TTCGAGATTTTTTGACTTCCTAGGCTTAATCGATGGGGAATTTCATGCTCTACAACATATTGAAAAATTGGGACCCACTTTTTTTTCTTTGAATTTATGCAAATTAAAAACTAGATTTTCGAAAGTGAAAAACCAGTTTGCGATTGAAATTTCAAACCGGCCAAAAGTGGATTTTGAAGGCCTAGGTGGGTACCTAATAAAACCACACTAACTTTGGACCTAGGTGCCGCGGTTTTTTTAATACGAATTTTTCTTTTTTAAAGTTTGAAGCCCCGCCCCTTTTTGGGTTTTTGATCTTTGATCGTATAAAGTCCCAAACGATGATCAGGACCCATGGGGGTACCTCCACAGCAGTTTTGGTCAGGATCTGAGATGGCCATGTCCAGCCGTAACGGTCCAACCCTCGAATCTTACCGAGCCGGTCTCTTAAATTTCGAAAAAAATCAAACCGTTCAATTGACATCGAAGTGCTGATGCAAGCCACCAAGTCAATGAGAGCGCAATTTGTCAGGAGGATAGTGTACGATCTTTAAGCATCATGTATGGATCATTAAATTTATCTAAGCTCACTTCCAACTCGCTGGAGACCGGCACTTTATCGCGACGAGTAGTATCGCATTGGCTGCGATCCCCAGGTATCCCGATATTGAGTAGACGGAGATGCTGAGAAGGTCCAGAGGAGAGAGGTGCATTTGTGCGAATGATAGACGATGACCGAAGGTGTGTGACTGGATCTGGTTTCTAATTTCAGTAAACGCGTGGTTTTTAAGAAAACATCGTGAGAAATTTACCAGATTTCCGAAAGAAAAAAAAGGAAAGGATGTTTGTTCGTGGTAATTCTAAGAAAAACCGTGAGGTACTGTGTGAAAAAAGGTTCGCTTCGAGAAAAAATCGTTTATACTGGAGACAGTGATACAGCAACAAATATACAGACAGTGAGCCAGCCACATTTCATCATTATTTATATCATTAAAGTAGGATGAAAAACTTGTGTTGAGCTATCGATTAGGACGGCTAAGAGTAGCGATGCTAGCGGTATTCAATGGAATGCATCCCTTTTCGAGACAATGCACAAAGCTGAAAGACCATTCATGAAATAAGAGTGAGTGTGGATGCACTCACTTCCGAAACGGTTTCACGTTGTAGAGAGTAATCAACGGCCCCAGAGCGTGTATGCAACAGGTTAGCTCAAAACAGAAATTAAACTCATTATTTATTTCATCCTTACCCAACGCTGGGAATATTCTAGAAATGCGGAGTGCGAAATATTCATTTTCATAATTACGAAAGATATGCACGCAAGCAAGTAGAATATAGGAAGAGTTGCGTGAAGGGTGAGAACCTATGCAACGAAATACTATCAAAGTACATTGAAACGACGAAAAAAGAAAAACTAAATCTTACCTTCACTAAGCTCCTATGAATTTCTCTCGTCTTTTCCGACATGGATTTGGCGTTTATTTTGTTGAGCACCTTGAAAACTTACAGGCTATCTGATAGTTGTGAAACATATCTAGCATACCTTCCATCTCATAATGAAGACTACTATGGCCAATGGAATGATAGGAACACTCATGTAAAGTTGAATAAAACTGGCTAACGGGAGAGGTTTACTGTCGATGTGACCTCAAGTTGTTGTATTTTAACATATGTTTCTTTAACTTCCTAAACCTTCGATGACATAACCCTCGAATTGATCATGGTCTGGATGGAGAAGTCGAAATGCTTCTCTAACTTCATCCGAGGAGTCATTAGTGAAGAACGATACTACCTAGATATCATGATAAGGAAGATAATAACAAACTCAAGGCAACCAAGATTGAAAATGTTGGAAGGTAAATAGCAAAGCAAAAAACAATCATTTTCAGCGTGCTTGGTGGAGAACTGAAAATATTTTGAAATATTTTGTGATTTTTCATAATTCAGTCTTTGAGAGCTTCATGATTTATCGCTTCCGTTGATCGAACACGAACTATATTTCTTTCGCTTTTCACGTACTTGTCATGAATCTTGTATCAATCACAATAAACTGTATTTGTATCCAACCAACCGTTCGAGAACATAAAAACGATAACAGAACGCAACTACAGTGAGAAAGACAGATTGTATTATAGTATGTAACACAATGGCTGAAGTATCAATTTTCAGAGGGAAAAATAGATAATGAAAATCTACTTTGATCAAAAGGACTCACAGTGTTGAATGCGGCAGAAGAAGCCTGAAACGAGAGTGCAAGGGCCAAGATAGACACTTATTGTTACATCCTTGTAAGGATAAATCTAAAAATGCGAACGTAAAAACAAAAGACGAACGCTCAGAACCGTTCCATCGACACTGTAGTGCAAACAGAAGCGAGTAAATCGATGAGCGCAGTATTGGTTAGAAGAATCGTGAAGGACCTAGTGAATGAAGCCTTATATTTTGCATTTGTGAGAACTAACTTCCAAATGTCCGGCGATCGATACTTTATCGCTGCAAGCAGCACGATATTTCCAATTATTCCGGTTAGTCCTGTGATTGAGTAGGCACAAATGCTGAGCAAGTCGGGAGTTGTGAAGTGCATTTGGATGAGAATGATGAAATGCTGGTTAGAATAAGCTGCCGATGGCGACGGTTCTGTTTATTGTTTTCTTTAATTTCTGGAAACCATTTAACGGCGTTCAGTCATAAATTCAGGTGCGATATGAGCGGTAACAACATCGAACAAATAAGAAAAATATTTGATTAAAAGATCTCGGTTCTCTGCTGTAAAAGCTGTGAAAGGAGAACACTGGCTTCAGCGAGCTAATGGATCTAGAGCCTCTCTTTGGCAGCGTAGGCGCAGGGAACTTCGAGTACATTTCAGGAACCAAGAATCAACCCAGCCAAACAGGGTACTTGTAGCTTGCTTAGAACACCACACCGAAGAATGCAAGAGCACATCCTTTAAAGGAACAGCTGTGGTCGGTACCAATTTGAACCCAGAGTGATCACAAATGTGGTACGATCTTCAGTTCTCTTCAAGCTCCCACACTCATCTCGCCTTCTTCATGGTTTATTCCGGGCAACGTTTGACAACGTATCAACAACATCTGACGCGTTCTACTGTATCTTACAGTATTCTGGCGAAGTAGAGGGCAGAGTATCGAGCAAATTATTAACCATAGCAAACTGAGACTTCTTAATACGAAAGAATTTAAGGTAGTAGTACTGCGAAAAGTAGTGGTAACCTTCTGAAGCGAACTCTAACGAGTCATGGTGCACTTTGTACAACTAATAAGAGCAGAACATAGACATACGCGAAAATACAAGAATGGTTGGCAGTTTGAAACAACGATTGAGCTGCTAGTGAACATATTAATGAGCTATTAACGATTAGGAATAACTGCATTGCAACGATAAAACGATTGATCTAAGCATAGTACTGGGTATCCTTGAACTTGTGTTCGAATTGATCGGAGAGTTTCTTGTAGAAGTCTCTCGTCCCATCGTGGACGACTCCACTTCCACTTCGACCAGAGCACATCGACATCGTGTCGTCACCGTTGCGCCTGAAAGAAGAACGTCATTTCTGATACATCAGCTCCGGCAATCATCGCGCAACTCCGTTTAGAGTTCCATACATATTGCAACACGAGTTCGACTCACATGGACTCCTTGAAGTTGTTCATCTGTCTCTCAGCAGCCTTCTCACTATCGGAGAGAGGGACGGGCAAACGAGTGGGAGAAGCTGCCACTCCGTTCAGATAGCACATCGCGTGGTAGACTGACTGGAAGGGGAAGGAATGTATGACTCCACCATCTCATCTTGCAACTCAAATCCCCTAATGCCTACTACTCTCTCTCTTCTCACCTGAATCTCAGAGTACTCGAGTCTCCTTCCCATTTCTCCCTTCACACTGTCCACTAGGGTGCAACGAACCGCCTTCGAGGTACCCTGAAAGGTGAATATTTAGTGGTTAGCCATTCACACAGCACTTGAATTGCAAAAATTCCTCAATCACCGTACCTTGATCGCATTATGGGGCACGATGAGGAACTCGACTCTATCCGGATTGCACGCCTCCTTGTCCAGACACGTACCCGCCGGCACGTTCTGGTCTCCGTGCTGAAATAGTCAGTTAGTCGTTGACCATTGACTACAGTAACCACAACTACCGTGATCACGTTTAGATCAGTTCGTGATACTCACCACCTGGTAGAAGAGGCGATCCGATGTGTTCGCCATGCACACGAGGCACTGCAGCGTCGGACTGGAATAGGGAAGGTTCGGGGATGATGCATAGACAATTTCGGAATGCTTTTTTACTAACCCTCGCAGCGCATTGTGTAGTCAAAGAAAGAAATGCGAATAAAGCAGCTACTTGGAATACTATGAACTGTAAAAAAGGTTGCCGAGTATCTGGCTGGTAATCGAGTGCGGAGAATTAGCAGATGCGTCAACAGTTCGCACGCATGCCGCCCTTCATTCAAAAAAAGCGAAAACTCTTCATTTTACACACTCTCTCACCGGATAGAGGAGAGAGAGCGTGTGAACTGAAGAGACGACGACCCGTGTTTAGCACTCGACTCCTCAACTCACCGATACTTCTCCTGTCCGGGTCGCTTGCTGACCTCCCACACAGCCTTCTTCACTTCGTCCATCTCCACTTGCGCCTGAAGAATTTATGTGTAATGATAAAGTAATGATAACATCGAAAACATGGACAGCATGGATTCGCCATGTACATCTCCCTTCATCTCTTGACCACTAACCTTCTTCAATTCTCCCTCGCTCATTCCCTTTCTGAATACGAGGATGGAGGTGGGGAACTTTCCCCCATTCGACTCAGCGTAGATATCGAGTGCACGCACGAAGTGACGAGTGAGGTCAGTGATCATCGCCTGTGAGTGCAATGGATTATTTTATTCCGAAGTGGAGAAGACGCGTAAATCGTGTATTTTTTGCTTTTTTTTAGATTTGTACTAATGAACGGGAGCAATGTTAGATGCATCAGAAACGCCCTATCACCTATCTTTTTTCCGATAGACCTAAAGCTGATTCGGTCATTTTTCTCACCTTTCTCTTCTCCTGGAACCAAGCCATCGCAGAGCGCTTACCGGGCTGCGCCATCGTGAATGCCATCTACAAAAGAAAAGTTTCATATATGAATAAAACCACTCCTCGATCAGCTTCCTTCGTGTGCTACCGTACTCACCCCCACGCAGGTCGGCTCCCGCACTTCCTCTCCCACCACACGATCTGCGAAGGATTGGGCGCCAGCGTGTGACAGTGTGAGACCGACGAACATACGGTTCGGGAACCAGTCCTTGACGGCTCTACAATTGAAGAGGATACGGTAGATGAATCAATCGATAATCGATAGTTACCGTACCTCGCATACGCGTCAGGATTGTTCAACTTGAGGTCGGGCGGCACCTCGGGGTTAGCGACGACGCCTGCAATAACATCGATTATTATCGATTATCTAGCTATAACTCGATATTTTCCATAGGGACTGTTTCAAAATAACGTTTCTACTATCATTGGAATCTTGAATCGAAAATATTGCTTACCTCCCAACTTCTGGTTCATCTTGGCCATCACATTGAATTGGGTGACTCTCTTTCTCGACAGGAAGTCATTCGCAGTCTTCTGACACATCAACTGGGTGACAACTCCCAGCTCTTGCTCGAGTTTCTTCACCATGTCTGCAATGTGAGTTAAAATATTAAGAGTTTCGTTTCTAACAGTATCACCTCCTAGGCATCAGTTATCGTTTGTGCACTCTACCGTACGCCCATAAAATCTCATCGGCACTCACAATGACTCTCGTCCATCTTCTCCTTGGTGATGAAAAAGAACATGGAGGTTTTGTCCCTCTGATGGGTCATGAACTCGCGAAGGGAATCGATCTGACCTCCGAAGAGACCCGGATCACGAGTCTGTAAGGAGTGGTTAGCTCAATTTGTTCATTAGAAGTGATGACACCGAAACATTTGTTTTATGTCTACACCTTCTCTTGAAATAGTCACTTTCACGCAGATCTTATTTTTTGTGATCTATGGAACAGCACGCAATAAGGCAAAGATAACTCACATTCGAAAACTCGATACGCATGCCGAAGTCCTGACCGAACTGAATCATCAGGTCTCTGATGCCCCTGTAGTGATATTGAATGAAATCAGACAGGGTATGCTCACATACTTTTTTGTCCATCAGAATCAAACCCCACACAATTTTCAAACTCCTTCAGCCCCTAACTAACCTGCAGTCGGCGTCTCTCATTGCATTGGACAGACTGAGGAGGATTATCGGTCTTCTCGGTTTGGCGGGATCGGCGAATTTGAAACCTCCCTTGATATAGGAGATCTGTCCTCGGTCGTTGATCTGCAATTACATCATATAACTAGATAGCAACCTACGGTTGCTACGTTGTACGCCGGGGTGTGTGTTAGGGTTATCATAAATTCACTTGAATTGCAAGCCTGCATCCTCCCTTGCAAAAGGCTCGTGAGGCTGAGAGCTATTCGAAAAAGTTGCGATTCCGCCACTTCGTGGCTCCTTCGCAACTTTTTCGAATAGCTCTCAGCCTCACGAGCCTTTCGCAAGCGCATCGCAGGTTGGGTCATGCATTAAGGTCGCCATATCGCAGGTTATACCATGCATTGACGTTCTTTTAATAGCGTTGCATGAACCTACGTAAAGGAGGGGCCGATCCGGATATATACGTAAGTCTAGAAGGCGAGCGGTCCGGTTACATACGTTGGTTTAGAAAGCGGGGCGGTGCGGTTAACTACGTAGGTCTAGAGGGCGGGGCTATCCGGTTACCTACGTAAGTCTAGAGGGCGAGGTGGGCCGGATGCTTGCATAAGTCTTGGGGAGGGTATTGTCTCGTATAGCAATGTGAAAGGTTCGTGTGGATAGCAGTGGTCGAAAAAGTTGCGACTTCGCCACTTCGTGGCTCCGTCGCAACTTTTTCTCTCACTGCTATCCACACGAACCTTTCACACATTGCCATCGAGATAGTCCCCACGATCCATTAATCATTATGAAAGGTGCGATTTTTTGAAAGTTTTGTGCGCAAGAAGTTGCCCAAGTCATTTGGTTGAAATTCAGGCGAGAACGGCGCGAAAAAGAGATTTCGTCATTTTGCGTCATCACTACGTAATATGAATTTTTTTGAATATTTTAGTCAAGTGAAGTTGTTTGGAGGTCTGCCCGAGTGATTTGGTTGAGTTTCAGGCGAAAACGGCGTGAAAAGAGATTTCATCATATTGCGTCATCATTATGTAATATGCAAATTTTGAATAATTTAGTCAAGCGAAGTTGTTTGGTGGTTCGCCCAAGTCATTTGGTTGAGTTTCAGGCGAAAACGGCGTGAAAAGAGATTTCATCATATTGCGTCATCATTATGTAATATGCAAATTTTTGGAAAAGTTTTTCGTGGGGATTCGAATGGTACCGGGTATGGACTTGGGCGATCATTTTTAGGCCAGTTATAGCGATTTTTCAAAAGCGTGACACACGTTACATACATACATACATACATACATACATACATACATACAGACAGACAGACAGACAGACACTAAGATATATTACTTCTTTAGTAATGATAGGTAGGGAAATAATCAACGCATATAATGGTAGGAAGTGTAGGTCTTGAAACGAAGAAAATCAAGAGTGCGATAATAAAAACTTACATCAGGCTTGTGTCCTCCCATTCCAGTAATGTGCGGCTTGGCCAGAATCTTCGCTTCCAACACTGGAAACTGCCCTTCTGACTTGACCTGAAAACAGTAAAGAATGCACCCGATCATGATCTCCGCAAGAACTGTAAGTTTCGTAATAGTCGCATATGTCGATTTTTTTCAATTTTGAGGATCTCCTTCGCTGCCGTTTCGAATAAGTCCACCATCATTAATGCAATCTCTATTTACACATCACCCGTGCCCAACTCACACTGAATGCATGGGCATACTTGTTCTTGGACGTTCCATCCAGTCCCGCAATCTTTCTGCTCTCCTCCAAATCTCTTCCCAATTGTGCAGGGGCACGACACGATTTCTGTAATGGGAAGCTCGATGAGTGCGTTACATTTCCTAAACGATCTCTGTCTTTTGCCCTGCAATAGCCCGAAGCTGCTAACATACCGAGATCATGTTCTCCTGAGCCTCCTTGCTCATCTTCTGATTGGAGACGCGAATGCCGGGAGCGATGTCGAGACACTCGATCGCGTGGTACGAATTGCCGCCTGAATCAGGGGATAGATGGGACTGCGGTACACTCAGTGTCGTACAGTATAAAATACTCAATCGCGATAAGATCAAGATCAGAAGTAGGACGTTACATTCCCGATCCAAGCCCATATTAATTTATTGTTCAATTCATCAAGCTCGCTCACCTCTGTTCTTCTGGATGACGAGTGGGAGATGAGGAGACTTGAGCTTGTACTGAAATGGGGAATATTGTCAGTGTGAAGACATGAGCTTAGCCTCCCGTCTCTGTCTTCCTGTTACTCGCATCCAACGAAAGATTCGACACCCCAGATGAAGATGTCCCACCAACCTTGTACTGTCTCTCGTAGTATTCGGCCACGGAGATGGTTCCTTCTTCGCCCTTCAGTTGGAATGTCGTCCTGCAATTCCATCGGTTTCCCTCTTTCGACATAACAGTGTCTTCAAATCGCCGCTTCGCAGCTTAGTAAAGAACAAAGACCACCTCACCTGAGCGCATTGTCATTATGGAATCCCTTGAACTCGAACGTCTTTTTAGTGGGAATATGTCTGCAGATGAGGGGCAAATCTGAATGGAGACAATATTATCTTTAGCAATCTACACTCCAGAGCGTGACAAAATGCAATATGAAACATTATCAGTATTCATGGTCTTCAACAGCCACTTATCCTGGTTGATACAAGCATACAATAGATCAATTACTCACTGACTAGCTCCTTCCTCAACTTGCGACTCTGCACGCGATCATTCAGGAATCTCTCGAGATCGCTCTGTAAAGAAAGATTGTTGTATAATGATGATGAAAAAGGGGAAAATTGCACGCTAAGGCTTCTATCTCGGCTCATAGTGCTTTTTTGGCTCATTATTTTTCATGTGTAAGCATAAACTGAGCGTCGGAGCATTTCCCCCGGCAAAAGCTCCGAATCCGCTTTACGATTACACAGGGAAAATTGCGAGTAAAATAATGTGACGAGAAAGTCCACGAAGACCAGTTGTGCAGTAACGGTTCCTTCCTCTATTCCAAAGCATTCACCACGTTTATCCTCCCCAACCTGGACTACTGTTCAGTTATTTGGAATCCAGTTAGTTCCGTTCATTTGACTAAGGAATTAGAAAGAGTTCAACGCGATTACGCTCGAAGATTGTACCATCGTTGTGGAATACCCCATGTATCGTATAACGCATGCGCGACCTAAACCTCACGACTCTAGAACAACGTAGATTTGTCGCTGATATTGTGTTTCTCCACTTCATTATGCATAGAAGGTACCTACTTGATATATCTTCCCTCCTTATTCCTTCCCCACTTTCCCGTTCTCTTCGCAATGACCACCCCCTTAGAATCGCATTACCTTTCATTCCCCCTAACTCCCATTCTACATTATCATCTAGAACTATCACTATCTGGAATTCGCTCTCTCGTGATACCGTATCCCTTTCACATGATTCTTTCCGATTGTTCGCATACTCCTCTCTAAGTTCCCTCGCACCCAAGTCCATTATCTATAATTGGCTTAATCTTTGATCTATCCCCCCTCACATCCCAAATCCCATTCCCCCCCCCTTGCTGCCAGGCACACCCTCCCCCATCCCACCGATTCGACAGTGCCGACGGACCTCCGTTTCCTTGCCCACACACCATATCGATTTCTCCTGATGCCATGCCCCCGAACGGAATAAAAATTGAATTGAATTGAATTGAATTGAACGGTCGCATTAGTGCGTTCGAACTACTTCTTTATCTCCTCGATTATCAATTCTCACCTCGCTGAATTTGTTGCTGAACTTGCGGACGTAATCGAGCAGGGGCATCTCTTGGAAGAACAACGAAATCTTGGCTGCAACCAAACCATTAATCGATACTCCTCATCTACCGTAATCACTCACAGTCCATCTGTATGCACACATTGTCGCCCACGATTCTGCTCGCCGTGACGATTCCCTTGCGAAGCAGCTGAATACATTCAGTTAGTGATCCGACAGCTACCGTATCCTTCTCACCTTATGATCTTTCGTGAAATCGCCTCCTTGCAGATACGCAGCGTCCGGCTTGAAGTCGATGTTCTCGTCTCTGAATGGGGGAATCGATAACTGATCAGGCCCACCGTAACCTGGAAGGCTTTACCTACCTGCTCATAACCTGCGACGAGAGTACTTGGAAGAACTGCAGCGCTTGCGGAGTCTTCGCATTATCGCCCTCAAATGGACACTTTAAGAATTCAACATCTGATCGATCAAACATATTAGTTCAACTGATTTGATTCCATGAAACTGTTTCTCAGTGGATTGAATTTTCGAAATGTGGAAAGCGGAACAACTTACATCGATGTTGAATGTCTCGACCCAATTGAGATTCCACTTGATTGGTCCTCTTCTGCTTCCGAGATAGTACTGCGTCACTCTATTCGCTTTCCACGTCTCTTCGCTAATCTCTCCCGAATGGTTGGGAAGATGCACTCCCGTGTAGTAAGATGCGGCACAGTCAAATGCACAGCAGTGCCGCCACTGTAGAGAGCAGTGTTATAAATAAGAACCATCTACCCTTAGCGCACTCTCACTGGCCACACTCAGAAGACCCAGTTATCTCCAAATATGCTCAATCAATACCATACCCTACCGTATCCTTTCCCTACCGTAATCCCACTCACGTAGTTCTTTTCGGGATCACCCAGTTGCTGCTTGCGGAAGAAGTCCTGGTTCTCCTGATGAACGCATCGAGCCAGGAATACGATAGCATTCCGCTTGTTCGATCGGACGTACCTGTGAGATAGTTTGCAATTTGCGATGGTGCGACTACCGTAGTTCACTCACTCGTCGACCTTGGTGAGTGCATTGTGGAGCTGCAACTCATCTCCGTTTGGCTTGGTAAGGGTGAATGTGAGTTCGTATCGGTAGATCGTCTTGGGCGCATCTTTCGTCGTGAGATTGAAGACGTTCATGGACACCTGACATCAACTGGAGTTCATCACGATACAGGGGTTCATTGCATTTTGCTTAGTAAAGAAAGTCATTTTCATTATCCTTGCAACGGAGTAAGCAAGCATTGGCTTGTGGAAGCACGAGCAGCCTGTTGTACTTCGATCAATAATGTTTCATGGTTTATGTAACCCTGTGGCACAGCTTCTACACATTGATCAGGCGATTACGTGCGTCAGTTCATTTCTAAGTTATCCCTCCGCCTAATGAATGTATTCATTCGATAAGTTCTCATGAACTCTGCCCTCGTAGTTTTCGTGTAATCTCCAATAGTGTGACCCAGCGCGCTCATTGATAAGAGATAAGAGCAATGGATACGAAGAGAGAAATCATCGTAATGGGTGTAAGATAGAATTCAATCTTGCATCTCTATCGAAGTTTTGTTAGCTCTCCTATCTCGGAATGAAGAGAGGCAGAACGACGAAATGAATGATCAAAGTCTACTCACTTGCGTCTTTATTCCATATCCTTCGACGTTTTCGGACTCGTCTGAAATAGATGGTGAAATAGAAGAAGAAGGTGAATGAAACGATGAGGATGGATGACGTACCTCTCTTCGGCAGAACGACCTTCTCGAGTCGTCTCGACAGATCTTCATCATCTGAATCGCATTCCATCGGCTTCTCCCTCTCTGGTGTTGCCATCTGCATAATGGCAATGATTAACCTTGAAGAATCGTCAAAATAGTGAAAACCACGCGACTTGGAACGAAGAACAGTGAACACGTCTAGTTAAACGAGCTTCTCCTGAGAATTTGGTAAGTTTTATTGATCCTTAATCGTGCAGGTGTACCAATAGCGAATTGTGCCCAATTTTAAAACTTTGAGGTAGAGTGAGGGTTTGTCTAAACATGGCAAACAGAAAAGCGAGTCGTTTTCGCGCGTGTGTTTATCGGGGATGGGTAGAGACGCAGAGGAAGGGAGAGAGCAGCAGAGAGAGAGAGGCGAACCAGTGGGGAGAAGAGCCGCTTGCAGAGAGAAAAAGAGAGAGTTCACTTTGAGATGAGACGAACAAGATTAATAGTGCAGATGGGAAGTAGAAAAGGGGGTCGGGAAGGAGAATAGTGGAGTTCTAGCTGGATGGGGAATGAGCAGAGGAAAGCGACAAGCGATTACGATTACTCACAGTTGACAGATGGAACCTACTGCATTGCACTGGGCCATGGAGAAAATGGAGGATGGAGGAAATGACTGAATAGTGTAACCCAATGAAAATTAATGGAGAAGGATGTAGAAGATAATGAAGAAAGAAGTAGATCGATGTGGGCAAATAGTGAAAATTAGTTGCGCGTAGCAACGTCTAGGGATGAGAGATGAGAGGGGAGGATTCAAATGGCGGCTTGTATAGTAGGAAGACGCCAACCGAGAGGAAGAGCAGGCCCAGAGGGTAAATGACAGGGAGTTGGACTGAACGAGAACCGCGCGCGAAAATTGAAACTGAACGCTTCCTTTCTGCTCTCGCTGGCATTTGAATCTCTCTCTCTCTCTCTCAGCCATTACTCCACTGGTCAAAGGCGCCGCATCACAACGTATCTAAACAGAAGGACGGTTATGATATCATCATTTCTTGCAAATGAAAATATATGAAGGTGCAAATCTAGAGAAGACGCAGGTTAATCTCTATACACGCAGCATAAATATCACGTAATTTGCTGAGGTCTGCTGCAGAATGTCAACATTTTACTTCTATTTTAAATATAACGCACGTCGTAATCGTGTCCGCTTGTGTCCGCAACTGCAAAGCATAAGGAATGGCAAGGAAAAGTCACCAGATGTTTGATTTTATAGTTCTCGAGTTCCCTTCTTGATCTCATAAATTAGGTGAAATATTGCTAGAGCGTGATTAGATACTGGCCGATTCGAATAGAATTTCTGAAGTTGTTTTCTCCAAATGCAGTCAATGCCTCTTTGGGAGCAATCATGCCCAGGATTGAACCTAATCGAGTACATTTCTTCTCGAAGCATGCCGTAATTCGCAGAAAGTACATAGAACGTCAAAAGAACAGGAATTAAGAAAGAAAAATATCAGAAAAACTCAAATCTGACGGGAGCTGGAAACATATTCATCAGAGAAGATTAGAGGCGAATCGAGAGGAACGCATCATGCTTGCTTTTTCACTATAAACTCTTTATACAATCGCATTATACGTGACATAGATGCAGTAATCTTTGCTGTAGTCTCTTCTGTTGCGTACCGAATGGTAAATTTTTCGAGCGATGACGATAAGAAATGATTGGTAAGAATGCTGATTTCTGTTCACTGACGAATACCTTGATTGGAATCTTCCTGGCTTTTTCCCAAGCAGTTTCTTCCATCTGCTTCCTTTTCGCACCTTTTCTCTCACTCCGGAGGGCTCAATCCCATGAACATCCAGACCGTCCCTTGCGTCCAGAAGATATCCCACGCCCATCATTCTACTCAAAAACGTAACAAGCCAATGCGAAGAACGATGTGGAATTGTCACCTCCGAGCAGTAGGAGCGTGATAAATTCGTATTCCACATCTCTGATCTTGCATGGAAATGGTCTCACCTCTCATTTCCCGATCTGCATGAAAAGACAATGCTAATCTCAAATCAGATAGCAAAACCGGCAAGTTTTCAGGGAGCATTTAGAGCTCGCTGAAGTATTGCATGCGAATTTCGTTTAATCAATTTCGGAAGACTTTGGCGGGATCCTCCCAGCACTGTAGATCTTCGATAGTCAAGCATCCTTGGAAATGGATTGTTCAGAAACCCCTCTTCCAAGGAGACCGAAGTAGCCTCACGGTAGATAGGAGGGGTGAGTCCACGACAGTCTCGTCGCTACCGTAGCCTCCTTGCCACCTACTACTTGACAGCCGACAGAATAGCTAATCCAATCAAACCATTGTTACCTCACACGCAGTTCAAACCCTCTGGCTCCTTCTCTCACCTTCCCACCTATCTGTTTGGGTCGTTTCCCACATGCATCCCGGCTGTCTCTCTCCCTTCTTCATTCCACGGGGTAAGTCCACGACAGCCATCTTACTCCCTAAGCAGGTGAGTGAGGAAGTGATTATCGAGAGGAGGCGGAGCTGGGAACTGAACTGGATCCGCTCTCTTCATTCAACACACTCCCTGGTCGATCAGACAGAGTGAGAGATCATGAAGAATTGAGAGGAGAGAGAACACGAACAACTGTAGCAACCGGGGTTCATTCCCATTCACATCCCGGATGGTAGCAGTCCATAGGGTGAATACCTTCTCCGATTCTCATGGGAGGTGAAGGAGGAAGTGTTAATCGAATGGGCGGAGTTGCAATGAATGGTGGTCAGTCTTCCTTGATTACTCAAGCGAAGAAGGTTGTTTCTGCACCTACTGTTCCTTACCGTATATTCCAACTGCTACCATGGCTATGGCTGTTATCAGTGCGACTCCGAAAGCTGGAGAGGATATCGTGAGTTTGTCTTACTATAGGATCGTATCAACTACTGACTGCTAAAGTGCAACTAATGAACCTCTTTCAGAAGAAGTTTCGCGTGTTGAAAGAGCGCATTCGTCGCAAGAACGAAACTGCTGCATTTCATGAGTTGCGGCACACCCTCGAGGCAGTCGACGCGAAAGCATTGTAAGTGATACGGTAGGGTTACTGCATGCGATAGGTACTGTAGCCAGTTATCGATCAACTCTCTTTGCAGCTGGCGAATGGAGAAGGTGGACATCGCTGATGGAGCCGACTATCTCATCCAGAAGATGGCTGGAGGTACGGTATCTGATCGATTATCGGCAATTACTGTATCTGATTGCAGGTTCCAAAGTGAAAACGCCCGAACGAGTACCGATAGTGCTTGAAGAGAAGGGTCCGAAAGGAGATGAGGTATACACAATTTTTAATTTCGAAAACGGAACCCATAATTTCGCAGAAATACGATCGCATCGCAGTGGAGAAGCATCGCCGTAAGAGAGAATCTGATGCGATCAAGAAACTCAAGCAGACCCTTCTCAAATACTCAGAAACCGCACAGTAAGTACCGTACTCCTTGCACCAGAATAGATTATTGATTTTTCAAATAATCGATTTCAGCAAGAAGATGGAGCGAGTCGACGTCCTTGTGATGGCTTCTGAGTTCCTCCTGTCTCTCAAGGCCTCGAAATCGTCCAAAGTCTCCTCTCCCTCCTGCTATTCCACTCCAATCAGGTCCGATATCAGTGCTACTCCTTCCTCTTCTCCTCATTCACTCTCCAGTCCTGCCAACTCCGTGGACTCGGGCATCTGGTCAGTGGCTCCTTCTCCTCTACTTGCCTCACCCGAACTCGCACTACTCGCTTCTCTATTGCTAACACCGCCATTCACCCCGATCAGGTTAGATCAGCGAACCTCAAAGTTAGTTGAAACACATCCGAAATGCTCTCATTCCAGTCCGTTCCTTGCCTTCCAAAAGTCGACTCTCCCATCAACACAACGACTCAGCGCTCCCCCTGCGAAGAAGTCGCGAATGGAATGTTGGCGACCATGGGAATAGACTATTTAGGATTATTTGAATGCATTAAAATTAGAAAGAGTTTACTATTCACATCTTTTCCATTACGAGTTATTTCTAAAATGTTGTGCAAGCCATTTGAGTATATTCCATATCAAATATGCTTCAGCATTCTCATTTATGTGTCAGATTTTTTTTCTTCATTTTATTGATTCCAGTTTAGACAGTGCTCTCAATAAATAAGTCAAAACTCTCGTATGTTCCTTGTTGATTCCCAAGCCCTCAGTTGATCGGAGAAAGTGATCAATGAGATACATCTGTTCAATATCTGCCACGGGACAGCTTCTTTGCTGGCTAAATGACCGACCGGAAGTGAATCTTATCAAGGAACCCTCTGGCCCTTCTACAATTACTCGGTTCCAAGCTTTACTCAAATCTGATACCCTGGGAACATACCGTTGTAGGTATTATTTCACATGGCTTAGTGCTGCCACGAATAATCCATCCTAATCCAGGTGACACCTTGGAAGTGGGAACAGAAGTGTGAACGGAGAATGCCTGAGGGCATGTGTACATGCTAGGTGACAATCCCACACCTCCCTCTCGACACTGCTGTCAATATTATTTCTCTTTTTATCCAATATGCAAATCTCTTGCAAAGCAATCATTACATTAGCGAAAATCACCTGGATTAATACAATTGAAGGTACAAATATATTCAAGATAGAGGTTATTTCTATGGCTGAGAGAGTTATTCACTCCAAACACGGCATTACATGCGAAAGAACACATTAATAACATGAAAGAATAATTTTCACTGGATGGGACGCAATAAATCTCTAAACTGGGATCACACAAATTGAACAGTCATCGGGAACTATTAATATCTTTCTTTCGCACCATAATACCTTAATCGGTATTCATATTCAAGGGAACTCGAATGGTCATAAGGAATGCAACTGTGATTATGAATGGATGTACATCGGTACAGTATTAGGCTTCACAAGGGTAACTGCTTCTGGGACCCGGGATCGGGACGTTTACAAGTAATAATGCAAGGAAGGGTAGATCAAGGGGGCGTGGCTTAGCACGATCCGTGCGCGTTTTACACGCAGGGAGCGATTCCGTTGTAGGGAGCGCAACCACTCTCATGAATATGTTTGGGAGAGAGTAGATTGGCCACTCGGACGTCTGCCCACGCAACTCCCGCACCCGCTCTGGAATAAAGTCAGTTAGTGATTGACTGATGCATCTCTACAAATCCATGCTCGAGTCCCGATAAACGACAATGATCGTTAGTCCCAGTAATCCTCCTCCGCGAGAACCGTAACCCTACCGTACCTGCACTCTTTGATGCTACTGACGGGCCTCCATAGATTCAGAACTGGGTCGTACGCTTCCACCGAGTTGAGGTATCTGAAGTGACCATTGATTTATGAAAAGAAAGAAAATCACATTTCAGAGCTTTGCTCATTGTTGTTTCTTCGGAAGTTCAAAGCCAATAGAGAGAAACGAATTCAATATTTCGCATTCCTTGAATTCAAAAAAACAAACAATAAAAAAGTGAAGGTTTTTTTCACACTTCTACTAGATATGATTCCACATTGCGATAGAAGTCCTTTTCCCGATGATACACTCACTTCATTCCATCATGTCCTCCAATCGCATAAACCAACCCGCCCATCGCAGCAACGCCCACTCCGCCTGAAGAGATCATATATCAACTACAAGTAACCCTTCGTTGTTCCAAAAAAACAGCAAGTGTAGTTTATTCGTTGAGACGTTAAAACGATTTCAAAACTGCTTCATGTTTCAGCTCTTTTACAAAGTGAAAATGTCAATCTCATCTACAATAACTTTATGGCTCTTTTGAACACTTCCAGAGTTCTTCGGTTTTGGGTCCCTATTGAACCCACACGGCCTCGTTCCATGAGTCCACATCGACTATCTTCTCCACATACCTCTCGCACAGCTCATATTCGCGAGTTGTGTCCATTCATCCTTCCTCATATCGTATCTCTCGCAAGTATTCAGTGGAGCGTTGTCATCGAATCCTCCGATTGCATAGAGGAATCCATCCATCACGCACACTCCCGCACCAGCTCTGCAGATAGGATAAATATGTAATTCATTCTGGATTTTACAGTTTCAAAAGTCCTCTCATTTGTTGGTTTCAGCCTTGCCCCAAAACTAGACCAACATCCAAAACAACAATGGGCCTGCGATATCCGTTAGCAAAAATTAAAATAAAATAATTTAATCATTCCATTGCAAGGTTCATGATTCAGCGCTCCTGTAAAACTCGATCTCTCATATACTACCAATACAGTCTTGTTCGGCGCAACAGCAAAAAAATCAGACACATTTAAGGAGGAACATGCTTGAAAGTGCTCGCATCTACTGGTTTCAGGCTCCCTTGAAAGCTGGGCCGACAACAGCAAAACTAATTTGATTGCGTCTCCTATTTCGGAAAAAAACTCTCACCTTCTGTTCATCATCTTCGCCACGAGTCGCCACTTGTCCAGATGAGGGTCGTATCTCAAAAGTGTGTTCCCTAATACTCAAGTCATCATGATCATTCACGGATCCAATTAGCCATGAAGTAGCCCCATGAAAACGCTACATCACCAGGATGAATGTAGCTATTATTTCAAAACTGAATCTCGCAAAATTAATTTTCAACATCATGTCCTTTCGAATAATCATTTTCTATATTATTTCATAATGATCTACCATCCCTACAACGCTACATCACCAGGTCCATCAATCCCTCTACTACTCCCATCTCCAATCATCTCCATCCCCTCTTCTCACCTCTCGCACGAATCAAGTGACGAAGTACCGTCGTTGCCGCCCACAGCGAAGAGGAATTTGCCTGCGAGCGATATTTTACAATGCACTAATATGCTTAATCGGGATCAGTGAATCATCAATTAGTTCAAAATATAAAATTAAATATTCGAAAATCTGACTTTTGAAAAATAAATCAATCTGAACTCACTCAGTGCAGCCACTCCAACTCCTCCTCTCTGAATGTTCATCTTCGCTACGTTAGTCCACGAGTTAGACTCGATATCGTATCGTTCCACTGTCTGCAATGAGAGACAGAGAATATTCATCCAGTCGATGAGGTTGTGCTACAGAGATTTTTCTAAAGTGGTTAATGTGGTGCGTCCTCAATAGCTTTCTAATCACTCCAATCTTCTAATATTTCGCCATAGAACGAACATTCTCAGCACGAGACAAACAGCGTTGTTTACTCTCTTCTTCTCTCTAACTTCCCTCACCCCTCCGTTACTTAGTTCTCCCCTGCAAATCAATGGACACTGCCCGGTCAGGCGATTCAGCGCGCGCGCACGGTATTCTAACTTGCATTAGTTTAGTTAATTCCCCCAATTCTCAGACTCGTTCAGTTGGGAGATCACTAACCGCAGCAGTTGCGACGTCTGCTATGAACCTTATGGTAATTTATTTGTTTATTTTTGTTACAAACAACTATTCACAGATTCCTCTTCTGTAATTCCCCGAGTGCTCTCGTGTGGTCATACTCGATGCGAGCAATGCATAGTGAAATGCGCCCAGGAGAATCTGTGAGCCTCTCGTGGTGGTTTCCGGCTAAATGAGGGCTATACAAACCCCTTAAGCTTCACTCGAAGATCGGAGATGAGAAAAAGATGAGATGCAAATTAACAAATATTCAGCTTCAAATGCGTCTGCCAGAAGAAAACAGTGGTTCGAGATGTCAGAACACTTCCCATCAATCGATCGCTGATTGGTACAGTACAATGCACTACCGTATCTCGTTCATACACTTTTTTGAAGACATATCCGATTATATCAATGGAATCACCGCCTCCCTGAAGCCTGTCGAAGCTTGTACGGAGTGCGATACGGTATGCTACCGTTCCCAATACCGTATTCCGAGTGCTGTAATCACAGGCAGTCGAGCTCAAGTGGCTAGCTGTATGCAAGAATGCAGAGTGTGATAAGGTTTGTAAGTAATCCATGCTCAAGACATTGTCAAAGTCGCGAAGCAGTATCGTCATGAAGATCCATTGAAACTCCAACTCGATTTCAGTTTCGTCAACTAATCTGTCTTTCCTGTGCCATGAAGCGCCATTCCAAACACGAATTTGTTCTCTACGAGAGCGTCATGGACGATGTCAGTTCACCATTTCAGTTATCGATCGGCACTACCGTAGTCCCTCAATACCGTATCCCTCCCCAGGTCCGCGCCAAATGCCGGGACGACTTGACTAAACTTCAAGTAAACGCTCGTGATCAGTGCGATCGCGTTCGCAGTCTGGCTGGCGAAATCTCGAGGCGAATGGGCAGAATCAGCACGGTGAGATACTGTAACTCTCAAAGGGATACTGTAGGAGTACGGTATCTTCTACTTTCCAGTCCTTCTTCGAGCATAACGATACTGCACAACTGCTACTCGCCCAGACGAAGGGACTAATCGATGAGCAGGTTCGTCACCAATTGGTCAGGTACAGTACCCTACCGTAATCATCAGGAGGCGGTGGAACTCCTATCGATCGCCACTAGCTTCCTCGATCCCCTCACGAGTGAACTCGTATCGATGATCTCAGCACTGGAGGACATCAAGACCGGCATTGATGTGAGAATCTTATTATAATTTTCGCCCAACATCCATGGAAGCATCGTTCGTCAAATACCGTCCGCTGATTTCTAGCACCCTTGAAACCTTGACATACAGCGTAGTTTTAAAACAGATTTGCCCCTTTTTCAGAACGCTTTCGGAGAAGAGATTACTCCTGTCCCTATGAAAGAGCCCAAACTGGTAACCCATACCTCTATTTTAGACGTGATTATCCATAATTTCAGTACGTGCCCCTTCCCTTCGAGGACACTGGCGACCCACAGTGGGTGTACCTCCACACACTCTTTGATCTTTGATCTTCCTTTCAAGAGTCGACAGCTGTACTATCCTATGAGTGCTCGTATATCTACTGCCGGGTACACACAACTCTTGTGCGGCTGTTTGTCCTAATAAAACGATTCTGGGTATGCAAGTCTGAGCAACCATCACATGGCACCTTTCAGATACAGGTTGTCGCTATAGCAAAACAATTGATGAATTTCTAATTGCAACAACGCTCAGAGTCGGAAAAAAATATTTTTCACTAGACCGCAAATAAAAATTCCTCGAACACAGTGACTTCGGGATACTAGCTGTCACTATACCTCGTTGATCATCGAGTAATTATTGAAGCTCGCCAACGTTCTTCCCAAAAAATAGAATAATCCATCCTTTCGTGCAGTCAAAATTCTCAACTACGCCAAGGAGAACTACGGATCCATTCATATTCTTACAGTCACACCCATTTTCAAAGTCACCCTTCTTGCATCATGAATCACTTATTCCCTCACCTGGAAGCAGGCAGCATCATCCAATCCTCCTACAGCATAGATCGCATCCTCGAGTGCCCCCACTGCGATTCCCCGACGACACGTACGCATCGGGGCGAGCTGAGAGGGAATTGATATTGATAATTATAAAATTTCAAATGGCGGATCAGTTGTAGTGGGATGGAAAACCAAAGCACGAGCAATTCTTCAGTGCACTCTGCATCGGAAATGTGTCATGACAATAATAATCGTCTTCAAAAAAGTTATTTGACTCATTGTTAGTTGTAGTTTTTTTTTCACTATCCGAGTTTTTCGAGTTACTAATTAAAATCAAGGCCTTCTGGACTTTTCACTGCCAGTAGCGGCTCCAACTCGCCAGGAGACTTTCCTCACAATCTCACCTGTTTCCACATTCTCTCCGCGGGATCATAGCACTCCGCAGTCGCCAGATGATTGCTGCCGTCGTGGCCGCCGATCGCGTATCTGAGGATGGAGGAGTATTTTGAAAGAGAAAGGCATATTTCTAGTCTAGGGACCAACAGAACAATAGCCATCACCAATGATTCCGCATTTTCTACCACTCACACCACCTCAACCCACCTGGACTATTCTCACCCTTTCTACACTTTGTGATTTTTTTCTCGGAGGGACTTCTTCAAGGATCGCTTTCACCAGAATCCCAAAGCTTTCTAAAACTCATACAACACCAATCTTCCTTCATCTAAAATCTACCCCCCACTCACAATTTTCCATGGGCCGATACCACTCCGACGTGTCTCCTCTGCGTGGTCATCTCAGCAATGGCGAACCATCGATTCCTCCGCCAATCGTACGCCTCCACTGATCGGAATGGATCGCCCGCCGTGCCTGCAATGGAACTGATAAGGATGGTTCTCAGTGGATGCAAGCGAATGAGGCAATATTGAGTGAGTCTTGGGGCATAACCATATTATCAACTTGAACAAATTTCTCACTCTCAAATGCTATCACCACAACCGAGAATCGCCTGCCATCTTCTAACTGAATTTCAATCGACGTTCGCAATCAAATCGCTCACCTCTTCCTCCGACGCAGAAGATGACTCCGGCCACACTCTTTCTCGGCCACACCCAACCACCAGCTGGAGACAGGGGACGAAGGATGTCGGAGGGAGACTGAAATAAATAAGGATTGTGATATATACGTACACTTCCTCGCACTACTCCTAGAAAAAATCATGGAACTTTCAACTATCCATGTAACACAAATTTGCTTGACAAGCGGCTCTTTCCTCATTCCAATCCACCCGCGTCGAGTCATTATATTATTCACTCCATACCTGCTCGGTCCTCCTCTCTCTCGTCTCTCCATCTGCCATCGGGAGGGAAGCGGCGTACTCTCCCGTGTTCTCAGATGACTTCGACGTCGAGGCCGCCATCGCCGCGTCGTTGTACGAACTGCAATAATTCTCAATTTAACTGTCTGCGTTGTTCAGATCAGCAAACAAGTAAATTTTTGTGGTTATAGAGCACTTGAAACTCCTTGCTACCATGTAAAATTTTCGAAAATAGATGATATCCGACATATGAGAATTTTTATTTCAATGGCTCCAAGGTATTGACCCAAGTATCAAACTCAGCGGATGTAGGACTCACGAAACTCTCAGTCACCAACCAGATTTCTCAGAAACAGCGGTTATAGCATTTTCAATCGATAACCAGTGCGACTACCGTACCTCGATCCCATTCCGGCTCCACTGAATCCCGAAGCGAGTGAGCAGGCAGCTGCAGCCACTTGCTGCATGCACGAAGGCTCAGTCTGAAATGAGAAACGTGTTTTATAGGATGTAGTTAGCTAAAGCGACAAACGAGCTATTATCAAACGCTTCGTCGAGCCACCATGTTACATCCACACGCTGAAACATCAACGAAACGGCGTCAACGTAACGAATCGAGAATCTACCGTATGTTTGTTGGGCATTGAACTTTATATTTTATTTAGACAGATCCAAGAGTTGTGCATAAAATTTCCACAAACCCTTCCCTCTTCTCCCTCCACTGAGTCTCTAAACCTCCTCAACCGTTCCCCCACCAATTTCGAATATGCTTTATCCAATGTCTCCCCCCACTTACCGCAATAAACGGGTGCTTCATCACGACATCCTGCAGATATCTGCAGCTGAGTTGAGTGAGTCGCACGTGTTGGAGTAGATCGGGAAGATGGGCACGACGAGGAGGATCCTCTCCCAACCATTGAAGCATCGTCTCGAAGACCTGATGAGAGGGAGGGTTTGAGTTGCATAGATCTTATAAGAAGTGAAAGATCACGAAACTTTCGATAGATTCAAAGTTTGAAACTAAACCTAAACAATTTCGGACCCGGCGATTTCCGTGCGCCCATGGTACAGATTAGATCTTCAACCAAACATGTGCAGTGGTGAGCCTTAGGATTCCCAACAACAACAAAATAACTGACCTCCTGTTCATTATTGACGTTGAGATCAGATCGACTGATGAGATCTCGAATGTGAGTGAATGGAATGGAAAGGAAGTCGGGCATTAGGCGGATCTCCTGTAAAACAATTATTATTTTTAAGGTTTGAAAAATCAACCATCTTTCCTATGCATCTCATGTTTCGTTGTATCTCCACAGAACACGGCTCTAAATTCTTCAATCAGACAGAACTTCTGTTGATAAACGATATATTTAGAAAACAATTCCAAAAATGAGCGATAGCAATGTTCCTCTATCTCGTGTTTCAATGTATCTACAACAATCGTAAGCTACGGTTTCAGACAATATCAACTGAGAGTCCATATAACCCAACAATTAAATCCAGCAGAAAGATTTTGGTCCCCTTGAGCTAAAATGAAGATCGAGAATAAAATAAATGCTCACGGCAAAGTGCTCCACAGCAAAGGCGTCGGTCGAGAGTAGTAGAGAGCTGGAAGAAAAAAACTGACTTTTTTTCTGTTTCACCACCACCTTATCCAAATTGTTTCCATCGATGTTTCATCGTTGTGCATTCTATAATAATCTCCCTTCACCGTACCTGCAATTGTGCTGCTCTGCAAACTGTCGTAGGCTGATGCAATTCTGTGCCGTCAGCCACTGTGACATGTACTTCTGGCAGTGGTCAGAGACTGCGTCCATCTGAAGAAATATTTGCATAACTAAAAATATTTTTTAAGAAAAAAATAATGTTATTTGTTAGACAAATCAAAGAACCGATCATCAAATAGAAGCGATCACTGCTCTCTATACTTCCCTATTACAACCGCAAGTCGCCTAGAATATCATCAGTCTCGTGAAACTCCAGACATTCCCATCCCATCCTCTCTCAATTTGTCATTCATAGAGTGCGTCTCGTTGCTTTGGCGATGCATGAAACACCGAAACATTCTCGCAACGCGGTCTTTGGCTTCGCCTAGGCTTTATTTTCGGCTTCTCCCACCACGTTCAATCCTGGCTCTTTCCGTGTTCTGCCCTACTCACTAATCCCACAGCTCCTGCAGCCCTTCCGGCCCACCCTCTCCTCACCTGCAGAATACTCGCAGCAAAGAGTAGTTGCTGTACGTTTTCTCCCGAGATGAGCAGGCGAGAGGTGTAGACGTAGTTGATTAATTGACGGAGAGCGTCTGAGGAGATGTCCTGGAGAGAGAAAAAATGAATGTAGATGAAAGGTCGCTAAAAGTTCTTGGTTTCCTTGGCATTTCAAGTGCCACGAGCTTCGTCAATCTACAATGAGTTGCCGTTGAATTTGCGGAAAATATACTAACGAACAAACAGATGAACAAATACTTGCCGTCTCAGTTTTTACACGATATCAAAACAATGCGCGTCGTCAATCTACGCGTTGATGCAGAGCTGCGAATTCAACGCTGCAAGGCTACCCTACGAACCTCACGGACAATGAGTTTAAATGACACTGATTAAACGTACACACAGCACGATCCTCCGCTGGGTCGTCTCCTTCATCTGCGATGAGACGAACATTGACTGGAAAGATCAAAGATCAGCATCTTGTTTCATCCAATATTTTTCTCCCATTCAGTACGCAAATTTTAGAATCACCGCGGATAGCCGTTTCATTATTCCTACTACAATCTTCACGCTAGTTCTAGCTGATCGATCCTCGATATCTGGAGGGAAATAAAATCACTAAATCAACGCACGGGATGGACACCGGTGTTTCAACAGCTCTACTATACCCGTAACGCCAGTTCTCATATTCAGTCATCGGGTGGAAGTTAATAATCAAAGAATCTTGTAAGTGAACTCACCCTAAAGTAGGGGATGGACGCAGCCAGTACCACTCGATGCGCGAGGATCGTCTCGCCCTCGGCCTGAAGGGAGGGAGATATGAAGGAATGAGAATTAGTGTTTCAACCGCACACTATCACTTCAAGACCATTCCCACATCGACGCCTTCTTGGATTGTGTACTTTCCAAAAAAAAAAGTCACGATCGATTTAGGTTCCACTTTCAGTTCATCTACTCTCGCTAGTCATCTACCCAATGCTCTCCATCCATCCAAGTAAAAAAAACCAATCCTCACCTCCAGCTCCACATCGCACAGCTGCTCGTCCTCTCGTAGCTCGCTCAGACTGAAATCGACACTCATCTACCGTACCCTTCAATACTGTATTCATCTGCCCTACCGTAACTACTGGCAGCTACCGTACCAATCACTACTCCAGATCTACCCTACTTCTCTCCGACCGTACCTGCCCAGGACGACGGGTGGATAGTGGACGTCCACAATCTCCTGGACATCTGGTGGAGGGAAGGAGGAGGAAGTGGATGAGGAAGCGTAGAGGGAAGACGAGAGAAGAGGATTCGAAGCGAAACTGAAAGATATATGTTTGAAACGGTTATCTGAACTATAGCATCTACAAAGGGCAAGCCGCTACTTGACTCAATAGTGAAACGAACAGTCACACAGCTTTGATATGCTATTTTAACACGGATTTATTTACACTCCCCTTTAAAAATTATGAAGAAAAAAATTTAAACGCACACCCTGCATCTACATCAACAAATATAGTCGCTCGAACATTAAGCTCAATCGTGAAACGAGCATCTACTAAGTTCCCATTTTCAACTGTCCATCAGTTCCCAACTCTACCCCGACCTCCTCATGCCATACAATTCTCCTCACCTCGCTCTACTGCCCGTCTGTCCTCTGTATCCCTCCGTCATGAAGCAGCGAGCCGCAGCGTATGAGTGATCTGAAATAGGATATCGTTGGATGAGAGAGTGGAGCCACGCCCATTCGATATCTAATATTCAGGGGCTCCTTGTACACCGCAATCCTTTCATGTATCAATACAGGTCATATTTTCATCAGCCTGTTCATCAACAGAAAAATTCTCAATTCGTTCTCGTTTTAGCTTCTCTTCATAATCCGGCATGCCCCTAATCAAACAATTACGTGAAGAAAGATATTATGAAAATCTAAACACAATTCATGGGTGTTTCAGATCCCCCTCATAGTACCTCATGTCTGTAATACAACAATGTACGAGAATGATGCTGCTCCTCAAAACAAATCTACTCACCCTCGTTCATTCTGATCGTCGGGCGCCAGAAGGCCGCTGACGGCACCGTCACTGCCTGACCTGCAATCGATCGATCAATAATCACACCACTACGGTATCCGCCGTTTCCCAAACACCACCACGCATGTACACCATGCGCTCACGCAATGCAAACTCGATCAAGAATTCATGAGAATCGGAGACGGGGGCGAAAGGCTATCGGAGAGAGAGAGAGACAATCTGGTATGCAGAGGAAGAAGGAGAGGGGCCATAGGGAAGGATAGATGGAAGAGATCAAAGATGAGATCACGGAATACAAAGGAAGAGCATCCATATTCCGCGTGTGTTTCAGTTTCTCCAAACTCTCAAAAAGGCACGCCACCCTAGAAAACTCCGAGCTCTAGAATCCTAAAATATCCTTGCGACTTCTTTTCCATCGGAAATGTTATTCTGCATACAGTAGTGAGAGACTCCGCTCGAAAAACAATCAACAAATGGTCTCTAACCATCGGAATCCCCTCACATCCCTAATCCGAGTCACGGCCACCCTCTAAATCCGTCTTCTCACATCCACACTCTTCTCTGATTACGAGCACTCAAATTCACGGCTCAGGCCCTTCCCTTCTCCCCACTTTGCGCCTGTGTTTTCTTTCAAGGGTGGGAGTAGACAGGAAAACAACTTGAGAATAGGAGGAGGTGGAAGAGAAAAGTAGGTAGATACCGGGATCTGGATCTCTAGTGGACAACTATTAGTAGAGAAGGGCTGGAGGTGTTATTGATAACAACAGATAACGCCATGAGTCAAGTGATTAGATCATTAATAGGCATCATTCATGGATGATAGGAACCGTTTGCACAGTTAATAATTGATTGCGAAGCAGATAAGGACCAGGAAGCGAATTCGAGAGCCAGACATGAAATGTGAACAGAGACTTTCCTTCTTTCCCTTCTCTCTCACTGCCAACAACAACAAGCATCTCTCTCAATTCTCCGAATTCTCCTTCATTCTAACGTCTCCTCTTATCCTAATTAGTGCGAGGCGCAACGGGCTTATTAGCTTCGCCTCTCTAATAAGCTCGGGACCTCGAGACCTAGTATAACAGCCAAGCACCAAAAACCATCAAAACGCGGCTCAAAATCGATCAAATGCGATAGAAAATATGATAAAAACGGGAAAATTGGTTGTCGAATTGGGTGAAGGGCCGAGGTTGGTGCGAACTTTCAGTCAGATGGTGAGAAAGAGAGGGAGAGAGAGAGTACGGACATGCGATGAAAAGGGCGACGAGAGAGTGCGGGAAATGAAGAGAGTCGTCGAGAAAAGCCGTCTCTCTCGTGTATGTGTGTGAGTGAGCCTATAGACACGAGCGCGAGACTCTCTCCTCTCCTCCCGCTCTCTCGCTTACTCCTTTCCATCTCTGCAATCTCTCATTTCCACACACTCTCTCGTCCTCAAAGAGAGCAGTCAGTCGAAATATTGCACACAGTTCGTGTACAGAGCAATCGATGGTTCACATCGATTGAACCATCGCAGTTCATCTCTAAACATCATTCATGTGACGGCTTATACTACACATCATCTACTTCAAAATTCGAATTCTGATTCCTACGATCGAACACGCAACATTAAGAATTCAAGCATCAAAAGGCGACAAAATGAGAAGAGAAATGTTCCGTCTCCAGAGAATTCTCTCCAATTTGTCATTTCCGCTTTGGAACTTTGGAGCACCGACGCGTAATTCCAACGAAGGAATGCTTCCAAGATCACTGACCCACCCCATCCATCCCTTCTCTAGTAGTCAACCCGGGTAATCCATTCTCCACTCGTGTGAGCAATTGACATCATTTCTACGGAACTCCCCCACTACTTCTCCCTCCTTCTCCCCCTAAATCCACCCCATCCATCTTTTTGTCCCCTTTCCCCTCCCTTCCCGCTAGTCCCTTCATTTGCATACTAATCGACCACTGCGAAAATAGCCCCTCTGAACTCTGGAGTGATGGGGAGAGAGAACTAATCCTATCAAAGCAGTTGGTGTCCAGGAAATGATCGGGTGACCTCATAGAGGGTGATGCACGCATGGTAATGTATGGGTGCAACATCGAATCATGCGCCTGCGATGGTTGAAGTTCTCATCTGATAAAGATCACATGCCACACCGATGAACCTATTCTTGGGAACATAATTTTCTAGATGTCACTTTGCCGACTACTGAATGCACATCCCAAATGGAGAAATGAAACCCATCTGCAACACGCAAACGCCTGCCTTGTCCACTGGGAAAATAATCAATTCATCAGAGAAAATAACAACATCACTAGTCACGCAATGCCACAGTTGCTCATTAAGCTATTTTGAAATTCTCCGACACTAACGCAAGTGCTACTCTATCAAGTTCTTCTGAAACAGTGGCTTCCCGAATCTTTACAACGAAATATTATTGTAAATTCGAGAATTCACGAGAGTTTTTAACATTATGAGCCATGTAACCAAACAACCATATTATCCCAATCTCATGGAACACCTCCTCTCCTACCTACCCCAGCACGGATCTCCCCTTTCCCCTCCCTAATCTTCCTGCGAAGACTGCAACCCAATCTGAGTGCCAGACGCCGGAACACTCCTCGCTCCCATTTCCTCTCCTCCCGCTCAATCTCAATCCGATTTCACGGGCGCAAGCAGCAGACTGCGGCTCAGGAAATGGCCAATTAGCTCCTTCCCGTTCCTCCCTCATCCTATCTCGACTCCCCTTAAAGCAAAACGCTAATCGCAGTTGCCTCAGCTACCGTAACCCCAACTATAGTAGTCGGTTCGAGACCAGGGAACGAGCGGGGGGGGGGGGGTGACAAAGAGTGGGAAATAGACTGCTGCCGCCCCGAGAAAGGGTCGGGACGGCAGTCCATCCATCAATCTCGCCCATCCTTCTCCGGAAGACGAAGGAGAAGGAGGAAAAGAGACTGGGGATACAAAAAATGGGCGAGAATCGAGATAAGAGAAGTGCAGGGTGACAGGACTCAAATAGATATCGCCGGGACCGATTGAGCGAATGAATACGAATACACTTCCAATATAATTGGTGGGGAACACTGGAAAGACCGGGTGCGGCCTGGCCTGGGCAGGGGATGACTCAAAGATGGTAATACTTTGTTAGCGATCAAAGATCAAAGTTCAAAGACCACATTTGCTCTCATAAGTAAATCCGAGACATGCAATCACTACGCTGACACCATCACTCAGACACTCCAACCTACTCCTCCTTCCCCACTTCCTCCCCATTTCCAATAGTTGCCATACAAGTTCTCCCTTCTCTTGCCATTCTACGATGGGGCACACAACAAAACATGAGGAGCCATTGACTCTTCCTAATCAACACACTTCGCTGATGTGGTCACTCTGCGCGATGATTATTCTCTAGCTGGCGTGATTCGAAACGGAATTATCGCTACCTCAAATCTTGAGTTCATAAGAAACGAGTGAAGCACGAATCAAAAATCGGCCATTCATATTTTAGAACTTCCTATAGAATCGATCAAGCAATCCCATTATCGTTCGCAAAAATCTCGAGTTTATGAAAAACACATAAAACTAAAGGATCGACCTCGATAGTTTTCGATTACTATAGCAAACCGAGCTGAGATTACTGATCATCCAAATCTGTAACTCATAAGAAACACGTGAAACCCTCGATTGACTCCTCCACTAACCAGTATCTCGAGCACTCATCACGACACGCGCTGTTTACAATGGAAGCAGGGCGATGGCAGGAAAGAAAGACAACACACACAACAATTCCATGTTTCTCCCCTCCTCCTTCAGAGAATGGTCTGACTCTCTCCACTTTCCACACTCTCTTGCTTCTCTGACTCACGAGAGAACGTGAGAAAATGATAGAACCGGACGATTCTTCCTACATCAATTCTTCTATTTTTGAAGCCACCGAAGGAGGAAATGAAAGATGACAAAGAAGAAGATGGTGAATTGCAGTAGCGCTGGGGCTACAATGTCTACGTCTGGCGCGAAATAACGATGCAGATCGAACGACTTTGAGGAAATATTAACAAAGAAACCCTCAACCCACCAAAACCTGCTAACTTATGACTGGAGTAAGGTAAGAGCATGCTACTCTGTTTCGAGGGAGAAGAAAAAAAAAGGATAGAAAGTGAGCAATGAGAGGTCGAGTGGAAGTTATTCTCCCTCTCTCCCTCTTCATACTCTTCCCTTTCTTCCTCTCTACGCACTTTCGCCCTTTCGAAATGAGGGATGAGACAAGAATTAGTGAGGAGAAAAAGAGAGGCAAAACTCATCAGTGAAAGTTACCAGGTGAACTCGCGGTTTGATGGCGATACATGACAGTGTCTTTCGTCAAAAGTCGATCTGGCTGAGTCGGGTTATTCAAAATTTCTAATTAGTGAGGCAGAAGTCTGCGCCATCACATATTTTACTAGGTGATCTGACGCTTTGATGAAGACACCAGAATCGGAAACTTCGTATAAAAACAATCGACTCTAGTTGCATTGGAAGAGACAAAAATTACTAATTGATAAGCCAGAACACTGCTCACTCCGTCCGGTATCGGCAATAAAGACGAAGCGGTGAAGAAGAGACAATGGGCCAGTTCAACCTTGTCTCTGCTCCTCCTCGCTCTCTCCCTTCCCCTCACTCTCTCGCCATCTCTGCTCGTCTTCCCTCTCTCGTCTTCCCCCGCTCTCCCTTCACTCGGACAGTTTGCCGAGTACATTGTATGCCGGAGCACTTACGTGTTCTCTGCGTCAAAAGAGATGAGAAGAGCGTCGGAGAGCAGAGAGAGGAGGGAAGGATTCTCCAGTGATTGGCATTCTGACTCTCCTCATTTGCCATGATCTCTCACTGTTTCTGACTGGTAACGAACGGAACAGAAGGTTCTCTAATAGAGATGAAGACTATCTATGAGGAAGAAGACAGTTGGAGTAGGGAACCCTCAATGATCTCGTTAATCTTCGTTGTAAGTTCTCGAGTGATCGGCCACTTTACAGCGAGTACCATCGCAGAACTCGCTGGTTTTTGGCACATTAGATGCCCAAAAGTATCACAGGAAAAAAGCAAACGTTTTCTACGTAGAGCCAAGGAATCATCCACGGTTCAACCGAAGTTGGTAAATGTCGAAGCGTCAACGCACGAAACCATCGGGTTTGAATTCACCTCATTTGCCCACTTCGAAGAGATCACAGGTAACTTTCCCAGTCGATCGAACACCAGATTGGCTAATGCGATTAGTTCAGATCTACGAATGGATAATCGATGCTGAGATACTTTTTGTTTGCCATCACGCGATCTACCGATTCGATCGTTGTTCGTGAAGCAAAACCACTCCAAATTGAGAAAGTCCACCATGCGCGAGAATGCGAACACTCTTGGAAGAGGAAATTTTCCTTTCTCAATACGGCAAAAATATTTTTCAAGAATCCTAGATTCGGTTTTTTTCTAGAAATTGTTATACGGAAAATACCGAGTAGAGAGTGCATTCTATTGATAATCAATTGATAATTGAGACCACACCTCCAGAATCTATCAAATACTATGCACTCACCACTACAAGACAAATCACTGAAACCTCAACTCACTATCCAACTCTGACACGAATCCTCTCGCACTCTCACGCAATCACATGCGGAAGCTCAGACCATCCTCTGCAATCTTGATCGACAGAGAGGAAGGAAGATCAGAGGGACGATCACAAAAAGAGAACAAAGAGAATCCCGGAGCAGAGAAGGGCAAAAAGATAGAACATTCACGTATGCACGTATCTCTTGTTCACGTGAACGTACTCCAAATATATACCAGCTCATCGGATCAAAGTCAAAGGCCATCGACGAGCAAAGTTTGATCCGTTCGATGACGCGTGAAACAAACAGCCTTAACCTCGCACCGTCACTTCTACTAAGAACCGCTTGGAACATGGCTTTCATAACGTTGCAGTACGCTGGAGAATCTTGATCAATCGCTTGATAAAAGGAAGTTAATTATAGAATAGTTGCATTTTTTCCATGGAATAATCAGCAAACAACTCCATACAAACGGTCTAATGAAAACCCCGTGAAGCGTCACTCTCGCATCGCTAATTCACGCAGTAAATACAAGCGTATCACACCAAAACGGAGGGACTGGACCGAACCACAGGAGGAACTTTCCCTCTAGACCGGTACAGAGGAAGAGAGACTGGGATGTCCGAACGGGGGAGAAGGAGGATATGATTGGACTAGCGAGAGAGGAAAGGGAGGAGGAAGAATGGCTGGTCTCTCTCCGATTCCCCTGCTCTCTCGTCCCTCTCTCGCTCTCTCGAGGTCCAGCCCCGATTAGGGCACAGATCCGTTCTCTCCTTTGTAAATCTATTGAGCTCTCTCATTTTCGAACAGAAGTTCGATCGACGATTAGAGCTAATTCAACCTTTTTCGAAAGACAACAAGTGGGGATTAGCGTCATGATGATTCAGGAGCTAACGATGGGGATTACTCTGGTGTGCCGCCTCAAGTTGGAATCAAGCTTGTTTTGGGGGTTCCCAAGTTGCCCCCAGGCTTGATTCCAACTTGGGAGCGACCAAACTCTCTCCATTTCACTTACTCTCTCGTTCTGTCTTTTTCTCCAACTCTCTCGCTCGGCTACCCAAGTTGGAATCAAGTACTGTAGTTCGAGTTCTCAAGTTGGAATCAACTTGGAATCAACTTGGAAAAGAGCGAGACAGTGCGAGATAGTATGTGAAATGAAGAGACCAGGTTCCCCAAGTTGCCCCCAGGCTTGATTCCAACTTGAGGCGGCACACCAGAGTAGCGTCATGATGATTCAGGAGCTAACGATGCGAAAAATCAACACGTAGCAAACAAATTGTTTTTTTGGAACGGGAGAAACGGCAAGAATAATATTATTAGTCTTCGACGGTACTTCACTCTCATGTGCGGCCGAGTTTCACCTACTAGAATCATACGCACTTCTCTACATTCTTCTGCGAACTTCGCGCGTACTCAACAATACATTCCATCTTCTCCATCTACTCCCTCCCCCCACCAACCGTGCGTTCCTCCGGCGATTCCTCTATACGCGGTCGCTCTGTCTCGCTGGCCGGTCGGATGAGAGACTGCAGCGGAGGGAGCCCAGCGCCACACACGGACCTGATGGAGGAAGGATTTAAAACTAGAGTGCATTGAAAAAAATTGAGATGAATTAGCAAGACATGAAGACAGAGAGGGAGTAGTGATAGAACCCAAGTAGGTCGCAGTATCTATCATAACAGAATCCTGGAATCAACCAGTGGAATAAATCAAAATCGTAACGATGTACGCCAAAATGAACGGATATGCTTATTTCCAGGTAATCTGCACGCTGAACCAAAAAGAGGAACAAAATTATATTTTTCAAGTGAGGCAGAAAGGATGGCAAGATCAATGTTGAGAGTTTCGCTGCTACTACATATCCCCGTCTCAGCACGCAACCACCTAGTGAGAAATTTAACCACACTGGAAAAAGAAGAGAGAAAAGTGGTTCTCTGGACCTACCCAGACACAAGGGAGAAGAGAAATCTCAGGAATTCGCACCTCCTTCCCTCTTTCTTTGCTTCATTCTCTTCCTGACTCTCTTTCTCTGCACTCTCTCCAATCCTCACACTCTCTTACCAATCAGCTAGCCGGGCTATGCAAAATTGTGACAAGGCCGGAGGTCATTCCTAGAGGGGCGAGGATATGGGGATGAGGAGGGAGAGGAGAGGGGCTAGAAAGGGAAACCACCCATTGTCCACCTCTCTCACTCTCTCCTTATCCCATTGTCTCTCCTCGTGGATGCAGCTAAAACAACGGAATCGTCCAGCTGGAGATGAGACGACCCATTTACTGTGCGAGAATACAATGGACTCGGATGGAGATTCAGTTCCGATACTACTAGGAGTAATTGTGAAATTGTTGCCACACCTAGTCGCAGAGATATTGTTGAAGACCAGAACCTCCAAACTTCATACCCTCTGCGAAACCGTCAACCACACATAATGTGCGTTTTGAAAATCAACAGGAGATTAAATCTGATGTGAGTGAATTTCTTTCAGAATGAATTTCGTACAAATTACTGGATCTGTGAGCTAACATCTCATGTCTCCGCCATGAAACATATGACCGATACCGCGCTGAGGAACCGAAACCTCTCGAATATTAGTACTAGAGACAGGATCACAGACGCTACAACCCCCTGCTAACCAGAAGATCATATCCCTCACTTGTAACTGGAGACTCGCGGGGGATCACAGATCCTCCTCTCTCGCATGTAACAGAGAGAAGATAATGCTGAATTCATAGTCACTCATTCCTCATTTTGAGGGGTCAGTTTGCGGTATCAAAGAACCCCTTCATAGTCGATCGATCTGATGGATCATTTTGTCCCCTCATCCCCTCTCCTCCCCTCACATTCGTCCCTCCCTGGCCAAACTTGAGTGGTGGCCACCCATCGCTAGTGTAAATGAGACGAATGAGAGGGGAGGAGAGGGGGTGAGCGGACAAAATGTTCCATCAGATCGATCGACTATGAAGGGGTTCTTTGATACCGCAAACTGACCCATCAAAATGAGGAATGAGTGACTATGAATTCAGCATAATAAAGCACTCGGGAGGGTGAATGGAAGGGAAGAAGAAGTTGATACTTCCGTGATGATCTCATGAGAACGAATGAGTCACCCGATGCACAGATTCACCATTCGGAAGCTTTTTTAAATCAGGAATTAGATCAACGGAAGGACCCGCACGTACTTCTGAAGCGCAGGCAACACCTACCAGGTAGCACAGAATCCAAAACACAACTTTAGCTTAACAAATACAGCAGTGGTTAATTCGTGCTCCAGGATCGAGACAAGAGAGCGAGATCGAGCGGGATTGAAAATTTGAAGGGGCATCCACTGGCTGTTCCAGTGCGCGACAAGCATGACAAAATCTAACAAACGTGCCCGCCGACGGGAGAAAATTCGAGAAAAATGGTCAACGTGCCCGATTTTTGCGCTCTAAATAAATGCAAGGTTGCGTGAAACCATGATAAAAGCTAGAAAGTAATCCATTTTGGGAGAACGAGATGAGTGTCGAACGCGAACGGAACGTAAACAGCAGCATAGATTCTGGCTCTTTCAAATATTTCACGTGAAAGTGGCTATGTCGGTACATCAAACGTGGCTCGCGTGGAGATTTCTTGACGAAATGGATTATTTTTTTAAAGAAAAATGAAGCTGACATGTCCAATGAGCGATATCAAACGTGCCACAAGCAAGTCGATCGCAAATAACGAAGTGACATGCTTGCGAACGGGGCACTCAATTTCTAATGTCACCAACGGTGTCGGTTGTTGGATATGCGTGTTTTTATTGCGTGGCACTTTTTTTTAAACTTGTGCCACGGTTAAATCGAATGTTGAACCCATTAGCATACTTTTTGAACGAAAGAAGTCACCGACTGAATTTGTTTACATGAAAAATGTGCCCGCCGAAGGCGCGAAACTTTGGGGGAAGGCGCATGTGTGCCCGACTGTAAAATGGATCTGACATTACTTGTCGAACACTGGGCTGTTCAAACAAGGGAGATGGGGCGAAAGATGAAGAAGCTCTACGTGAACCCCGCTTTGTTTCTCGCCGAAAGAGAATCCCGCGCGATTTTTTGCCTCCAGGGGATTTCCATTGTTGTAGAGTCACGACTACATTTTAAAACGATGGGATCGGTCGCACGGGGCGGAATTGAAATTTTGCTCTACTGGGAGAGTAATTGTCTTTGCAGACCTCACAAGAGTATAAGGCACAGCTGAAACCCACCCCTACCTGGGAAATGCGCGGCAGCCTGTTGCTCCTCTCAACCGCCCCGAGCATCGTTTACTGTACACAAGTCTGCCTCCCATCTTCCCTCCTCCTCCTACAACTCTAACAATACTGTTTGACCATCCATAAATATCCCCATCCTTCCTCAATACTCGCTTCCTTTACCACCTCCAGCCGACGAGGCTAGCGCAGGAATTTATTTGTTTGTCCAACCATCTACGGTTACCGCAGATCCAGCAATTAGCTAGAGACAATGAGGCACTAATGAGAAGAATAGTCCAGCAACAAGCGCGAAAAGAGTCCAGAAGATAAAAACTCAATCTGAGTCTATGAGAAATAAAGTTGCTTGTCCGAAACGGAACGGATCACGCGGGATTACATAAAGATATCAAAGAGCATGAATTTATCTAAACAATCACATAAAACGTCAGTCAACAATGGAAAACGGGCAAACAACACAAGGAAAAACGATTGAGATACGACAAAGAGAGAAGATTCCTATTCCTCCTTTTCTTCTTCCTCCTTGTTCTTCACTTCTTTCTTCCCATCATCATCCTTCTTCTCATCTCCCTTCACTCCTTCTTTCGGCTTCTCCTCTTGGTTCGGACGCATACTGTACTTGCGGCGGCTGAATATTGTCATTTTCTGAACCTACCGTAGTTGTGTATCGATCATAGATCAAAGATCAAAGATCACCACCCCAATCCTCTCAAATACCTGTTGAACTTCCTCGCGACTCCTCCGAGAATAGACGTGCGCACCACTTGGATGAAGATCGTGATCTGCGAAAATCATCATAAGCTCGTGTTTCACTCAATCTTGAAAGACTCAATGCGACCGTAAATGTAGTCTATAACTACATTTACGCTATAATTACTTACTCTTGGCTCTTGGCTATAATTTCGTCTAGCCAAGAGCCATGAAAAACAATGACCAATGAACTCAATGAACAACCAATCATTTTCTCGACGAGGACCATGGCAGCAATGCCAGAACCCAATCACCCAATCTTTTAACATCACTCCACTCAATTCTCTCCCATCACCTCTGGATCCTTCAGGTCGACCTTCGCAGTGGGGGCGACCATTCTCACTGCGTCGTCCAGCATCTCCAGCACCGAGTTGCGCTTGATCTGCAATATGTTCATTAATATGGCCATAACATCACTTGAATACCGGAAACCAAATATCAAATGAGATTGGAAAGCACGGGATACGCGGGTGAACACTATGAATTCTAAATCTTCTTGTGGATACTGTTGTTGTTTCTTGTTTTACATGCAGGCTAAAGAATCATTGAATTCGATATGCCCAATAGGCGATCCACATTTTGTTCATAAAATTCCTCAAAAATCAGAAATGTGCCTAACTTTATGCAATCCTCGCATCATTCCTCGGCATACATTAATTCGTTTTCATAAGTACAGTATCATATCGGCAACAGCGCAAATTACCATTCCGAAAATGCCACCATTTTTCTGGCTTCACAACTACCACAAATACTCCACGCATCCACTATCTCCAATCGCAGACCAATTCCTTCTCTCAAAAACAAATAATAAACAGACCGAGCCATTATTCCTCGCCTTCCACTCGAGTTCGCATATCACAGTCTGGTACCGCCATAACTTTCTCGCTTCGCATTAACCACAAGAGTACGTGCATCAACTAGATTTAATGGTAGCGGTCTTTCCCTAGAAAAAAAATGTATCCTCCTCACCGAGTCATTATTCCTCGTCTTCCACTCCAATGCGTACGTCGGCAGGCGGCCGTCCGCGTCCGGAACGAGGTGACGCTGCACCAACTGGAAATGATGATGGCAATAGATGGGATTCTTCCTTCCGGGAACTATGCAGGACTGTCCCGACTAAAGCCAATAACTTTCGTTTCCAAAAAATATGCATCATTGTACATTTCTTTAGGAAGAGAAAACGCCACCTCCATCAATCTCCCACCATACATTCGAAATAAGTAACTATGACGAGGCAGCAGAGCACCTAGCCTAACAATATTTTTATAGATGGGAGATGCACAATCAATCTCTAAAAAAACGTTCTGATCAAGGAACACCGATGCAGATAGTCCCTTGCCACCAATTCCTCTCCCTCACCTTGAGTATCATCTTGTTCATCTCCTCCAGTCCGGCAGCAGCCGTCTCTTCCACGGGCAGCACGCGCTGCAGGTGTCTGAAGAGATGGGGGGAATGATGGGTTTAGAGAGGAGGAGGTTGGTTGCGTCATTGCTAGGAAATATGAGAGATTTTTCTACGAGAAAGCGGTCAGAAAGCACTCCTAATATATTTCTCTGTTCAAATGTTTCTCCCGGAACCAAGAAGCGCCAGGTCCAAAATGCTAATTGATCGCTTATCGAAGGAAAAGATATCGAACGCAGTTAAATCTTGGGGATCTTCTATCATAATCAAAACATCAATCTGACCTGCATCTAGCGGAAGCCTGCGCGATCTCGATCATCCGATCGGCGAGTGCCAGAATGTCCGCGTCTGAAATGAAACCATCAATCAACGTTACTCTCTCTTTATTTGCTCCAATAATCGATGCAGAGACACGAGGCTCACTCCTAGTGCGAATGATAGAATTTATTTGATTCCCATAGGAATCGGTTTCCACCAATCTTCGTACCTTTGACAGTGACGAAGAGGCAGTTCTTGACGCCCGTCGGACGTTGATGGCAACGCTTCTTCTGCAAACCGCAATAATTATTCACAGTAAGCTGAACAGCCACATCGCTCAAGTTTCTGATTTGTAGCCTACACTTATCGCGCTCTTTATTATTCGGAATGCACCTCTTCGCACTATCTACCATCCACGCAACCAGTATGAGTCTTGAGCAATCACTCCTTTCGCAATCCTTTCGTATTATTATTCATTTGAAGAAAACCGCCAAGGCTAGTGACCCACTGAATTCTTCTCATCTCATCCAAATCCACAACACTTCGACATTCCTTGTGAGACAATTAATTGCACAACTGCCCCCCAATCCTCACCTTCTTATCCTTGGCCGCCTCCTTCTCCTCTCTACACTGCCGCTTGATCGTGTCCGCGATGTCCTCGTCTGCAATTTATTTATTTATTTTTTTACCACGGGAATCGACTTCGGATCATCTACGCATGATACTAAGCAACATCAAGGCCGCACGAAACAAAGAACACGCAACTGAAACTTTACACGAATTCGACTGATATGTAACTGATTCTTTTTCTTCAAACCTCAACGAAATCAAGCCAGAATTAACAGAGCACAATTCAACAGTACAAAAAGACCTTGGGAGACCCAGAAATAACAGCAAAATGAGATGCGCGTTTTCGATCAACCGGCTGGTATTTTCTATAGTTTCACATATTTTTCTAGGTGCATCCCCTTCCTCTCTCTCAATCCCTTCCCTCACCAGGATCGACATCGCTCTCCTCCTCCTCTCCCTTCTTCTCCCCCTGTCCGTCTCCCGCTGCAGCCGCAGATGAAGCGTCCAGTTCTGAAATGGAAACAGTTCTTCTCTCTTATTGGAGATAAAAAAATCAAATCGCACCCTATCCACTATCGTATGATAGATTCGAACATTAATCCAACCTATTTAAACGTCCCAACACCATCAATCAACTATTCTGATACAGTAGTTGGCTATTGTAGAACCGTACCCTCCATGATCTCATCGATTAGATTGTATCCCTCATTGAGTGCTTCCTTCTCGTATCCATCGCAAGTAAAGAAGAGACCGGCCAGACCCGCCTCCACCGACTTCACTTTCGTGCTGAAATCAGAGTGATTTGACGTTTGTTGAAGCGGTGATATTTATTTTGCACAAGATTGACAAAAAGAATGAGGAAGCTATCAAGTGATCACACTTACATGGACAGCCTATCATTAGAACTTATTCATGCATTTACGAATTAAATGTTTTTAGTTGTCACATAGACGTTCCTCAACTTTCTCTTAACGGGTTTGGAAACTATGAAATGATAACGCGGTGGTAAGGAGTTGAAAAAACGAACTGATTATTCCACGCGTGCTTCCTCTTGCGGTCGTTGCGATCGCCCATTGTCTAACTGGAATCAATCGATGTTAGACAGAGATCAAAGATCAAGCAATGACGTCATCACAAAGCACGAACATGATACAATAGGAGAACAAGAAAAATCAGATCAGGAACAATGCAGATACGAGATGAGAGTCCAGTAATTAAGATAATTAATTGGCTAATTAGCGGTTGAGAAAGAGACGAACAAAGGGAGACGAGAGTGAAAGTAATGGCGTCGAATTAGTTAGAACCCTCTGGCAAAGGGAGAAAGGGGAAAGAGACTAGAGGATTTTCCTTTCGGCACCGAGCGGATAATTCAATTACTACAAGGATGAAATCAGCTGACTGCGCAATGAAGGGAAGAGGAAACCGATCACCCACGCATCCCCTCCGATGAACGGTTTACACAGATAAATCAACACACTGTAGAATCATATTCCATCCAACCCATGAACACGCTATTTTCAAATTCTGACGATAAAGCGTAGCAATATTCAAGCCTCCTTCCCAAAATTTCAATAATTCTATGATTGACAATTTCACCCAATTTCATTTCAGTTTCGCCCATTCCTCAAAGTTCCGCAGTTGAGAACACTTGTAATCGGAGCAGCCTATCCTGTGTAAAAAAACTCACAAAATCTCAACCACTACTACACCTCCATACCTGACTCGGTTCCATCTGTGGCGGCGGCGAGAGGGGCGGGGCTGGTGGCTGATCCTGATTCGCTCTCCACATCTCCTTCTTGACGATTGCAGCAAGAAGGACGGGTCGGAGGGATCGCACGAACTCTCGGCTCACTCCAGGAAGGTCGCAGGGGTTTCGAGCTTCAGCTGCCCTACAGGTGGCGTGTAGACCGTTTCTTGACCTCTTTCCTTGGGAGTCACTCGACTCAGCAGCAGTCGTTTCTCACCCACTCACTCGCACAATAGGGCAGATGCTTACCCTTTCCCTCTCCATCTCATCCTCCCATCTAATAGCCTTTCTTCCTGCTTCTCTTTTCTCATCTCTGCCGCTCTCCCTCTGCCCCTCGCCGTGGGAGGTGGGAGGAGAGGGGGGGGGAGAGAGAGAGAGCGGAGGTGGGAGGAAGGGAGGAGAGGTATGAGGTAATCGCCGCAGCTGCAGCTGTGTAGATAGATCCACGTTATGCAACAACCAGTTCTCATCCCCTTCTTCTTCCTCACTTTCTAGCATCTCTCTAATGAACCCCTCCTTCATCCGTAGCTTCATCATCAGTCCCTGCATCCTCCTGCCGATGCTCACGATGATGACGTCACAGACTCGTTCTAATGTGGCCCTTAACCCTCCTCGAACTTTCTCTTTTATGACAGAACATAGGCTGATTCATCCTTCAATCTGCCTAATAGACCCGCCCTGTTCCACTATCTTTGCCCCTCTCTCCTCCACCCTAAACAACCCTCTCCAGGTCCCAGTTTATCTCCCTATTACCCGTGCTTTCTTGCCAATCAGAGGAGCGAGAGACTACGTGAAACGACGAGAATCCCCTATTGCCTAGCCGTTTCTAGTGCTTGTCGTAAACTCGGATCTACCCGGTTACCTATCTGGAAAGAAGGAAGAAACCACCAGACAAGATGACAAATCTGACCTAGCAATGAGGAATTGGAGAGACAATCGCGAATGGAATACGATATTTGAGCTGGAAAGACAACCAGAATTGTGATCACTGTCTGAAATCCTTCCTCTAAACGATTTATTACTTAACAGGGCTTCGAAACAAAGAAATCGTCCATAAAGAGAGGTTCTTCTGATAAAGCCAATAACGAGTAGAGCTAGGAAAACGGTGCATTATCTACACGATAAATAAACAGGATAGGGAGACTAAAACAAAGCAAAGCATATTCAGAGTAGAGGAATTTAACTAGGAATTCACATAGATTCATTAGTTTAACTAAAACGGAGTTATTAGAGAGCACAAAACAATATAATAAACAATAATACTGTGATCGATTATTACAGAATGCCCGATAACTTCTGAGATCAATCAGGGGAACTTCGTCATAAGGGACAGGGGGTAGTCTACGCAAGACTGATCGACGCGGGATCGAGGGGACCTCTGGGGGAGGGGGCGGCTGCAGCTGCTGCATTGGCCGGACGGTTGGACGCAGTCTGCAGCAGCATGCCGGATGCCGCAGAGGTCGACGGCCCTCCGCCCATCGGAGACGGCTGCATCCCTCCGTAGTAGTGATGCGGGTTGTGTTGGTGGCTGTGCGACAATATCGCTGGACGGTCTGAAAATCGATAATGGACTACCGTATGACGAAGAGTTACGACAAGAGATCATTCGACTCACTCATACGGTATCCACCGGGCGCAGGCGAGTGCATGGCGGGACTCGCGAGCGGAGACGGGCCAGCAGAGAAGCGGAACTCTGGAAGATGGAAAGGTAGATGGGTGATCAGATAGTGCTTGGTTTCACTAGTAATACTTCCATGTAAAAATTCGCTAACAACGTTGATCGGTGGCCATCCCTTACTACAACAAAATCCCAGAATGAAGACACAGTTGCGTCCCACCTCCACTATTTCAACCCAAAAACGACGCTTCTTCGCTCCGTTCCCATCTCCACTATCCCACCCCCCCCCCTCCAACTCACGTGCAAGTGGCGGGAGTCTCTCTCCATAGACGGGTCCTCCTCCCTCATCAGTCCTCGATCTCTTCGTGATCGGGGCGGCGGAGGCGGCGATCGACGAGGCGAGACGACCCGCCGCCGTCGTCTGCTCATCGATGCGACTGTAAGAAGGAGAATCGATTTGGATGATGTAAAAAACAATTTTTTTTTCATTCCGCAACCCTACCCACAACGAGTATTTTTTATGGGCCAGCAGTTGACACCCCACTGCAGCTTCAAATGCACAGGCTATTATGACACTAAATTCTCCGGACTTCCAGGCTTGTATTGGATCTGTTATCTAGCACATGCAAAACGTATCAAAATTTTCGAAGACAGAAGATGACTAAATCAAACTTCTTAAAGAAAGCAGCGCATAACATCCCGCTACAACATCAAAAGCACGGGTTTCGTCGCTCAAAATGTCCACAATTAGAATCAATCCCCGTACCTCCTCTTCCTTCGCTTCTCCTCCTGCATCGCCTGCTGCTGACGGCGGTACTGCGAGTGGGCTGCAATTAATTATTATAAATAAAATGGAAAGAATCAATACTACCGTAATCCCTGCCAATCGATAAACTACCGTACATGAACTCATCGCCATCGGATCGACTATACTGGGCGCCCCATACGACGTCCTTCTACCGCTGCTGCCCGTCATCAGTGCTTGCTGCGCCTGCAATTCGACCAATTGAACAATTTGACATTCGCGTTTCAGTGAACCCATATCAGTCTCTGATATTTGATGGAACAATGCTTCTCTGATTTCTGTTTGTTACACATCAATATGCTTGTTGAATCAGAAACGTGTACCATGTAGTTTGCCCTACTTATACCAACAACAAGAATCCCCGTCCCTCACCTCCTGTCCTGTGAATGCCTTCAGGGCGGCTGGTTCGACGAAGTAGACGTTGTTCAGCTGGCAGGGAACGAGTTTCGCCCTCTCCAGTTGATTGGCAGGAAGGTTGATGAACTCGATCACTTGCTCCTGAAATTAAAAACTTTACTTGCAAGTATAAATCCCCAACTCGATAAATACTAAAAATGCAGCGATCGATTTCTCGCACACGGCGCATTAGCGGTGCACTGCGGGTTGATAGGCTAGACTGATTGCAAGCTTACAATGATTCGCCAGCCAACGCTAAAAATAACAAATCGCAAGGACCCGGGCAATGGGCGCTCACAAAGTTTTACGCTAATCACACTAATGCTTCACGAAATCTTCATAGGCACGATGCAAAGGTCATACTCGATCCGTGCCTGTCATCCGACGAGTAAAAAATCCTTTCTCAATAAATTCTCTCTACTGACCAGTATCATCCTAGCTGCGCCTCTCACTGATATTCTTTATGAACTCTTTGAAAGCAATACATCGGCTATTCATCGAATAATAACCATTCCCCATCTCTCATTCAACTAACCAGCATCATCCTCGCGGCGACCTTCTGCGTGATTCTCTCTCTGCTCAATCGCAGACTGGACACATTCAGATTCGCGTCCGAGTTGCCCATCACGAGAGCTCCTGCTGGCTCTGCAATGGGAGAATTGGGGATTGAATGTCTTCAGCTAAAAAAATGCTGCTCTATCACTGGCATGCAGAAATTTATTTTCCCTACTTCTCTCTCGATTAAATTAACTGCCGAACAGAACTCCAAGTACTTGCAGAGCACTCGAAACTTCCACCTCACTGCCACTCCATACCCATAAATAGTACGAATCATGGCCATTTTGAGGAAGAGTATCAGTTGCACATTACTTTTGTTAGAAAACTTTGCACCTTGATGAATCCACGAAACTTGCACCTCGCTACCATTCGAACACCGCAAAAAAGATCGAAAACTCACGGATCATGTACATTCTGAGCATGGTGAGCTGCACGGGATCGAAGTCGTCCGCCTCTTCACCCATCACGAAGAGAGTCGGGCAGTACGTAAGAGTGATGTCGTCGTCCGGAGTCTGGAGATGGGATCGATTATCCATTTGTTGAAATGGGATCCCAAACAGATCATGCTACCGTACCCCTCTCCATCCGTCGGCCGTCCTCAGAGGGAAGGCGAAGTTGACGATGGCTGAGACGCCGTGCACCGTTTGGACCACCTGCGAATTGGGATTTGTTTTAAAACGAGAACCCTTCAATAAACAAATTCGTGATATGCCGTGCGATATCAAACGTATTCGCAACATGAATTCGACACCCGTATGCACAAAAAGAAGTATCATTATTGAAGTCAAAATGTGGGTGCGATCGAAGTATCTGGCTGCTCTAGCTCTTCTCCTAGCCGCGAAACCCCCGCTCACCCTGTGGTTGATGTAGCAGGAGATTCCCCATCCGAAGAGGACCACTCGGTTGCTGCCCTTGTTCTTCACTGCCGCTTTCACCTGCAATCACATTCATATAAATATCGTGATCCCGTAATCTAGTGGTTCTACCGTATCCGAATCCTGATACCGTACCCCTCCCCCCTTGACCTACCGCAGCGGTGACAAAGTCGATGGCGGCGTCCATGGCCTCGGCAATACTGATCGGTCCGGAGGGAATGCGAGGCTTGATGGTCTTGAACTCAGACGGGAACGGAGTCGCGTATCGGATCATGCTGCAAGGTTTTGGTTATTTTACTATTACTACGATCTGTTCAAGAGGCACTGAACGGATCGGAAAAATTATCTCCTAATTCCAGCCATGAACCATCACCTCTCCGGGTTGATCACACTTCTCGAATAAAGTTTGACTATGATCGAAAGAGAGGAATGTAAATTCATAACAGCTAGACTCTCACGCCCTCTACACACAATCCCTCAACAGATCTCACCGGAAAACGTATTCGCAGGGTTTGTTCTTCTGCACGAATTCCTCTGGGGCGTCGTCCATCTCGAAGATGGGAGAGACGAGGATCGGTATGATGTCGCCCAGCTTAACCAACTGTAATTAATTAATTTCGCCCAGCTTAACCAACTGTAATTAATTAATTGTTAATACAATCAGAAGAGCGAAATCAATTGCCCAATACCTCTCTTCCACTACAATACCCCCGATGAAGCGCCACTTCACCAAATAACCAATAAAAGAATCCTCGTTTAAAAATGAGATAAAAATATGTATGTACCACAGGAATGAGAGTGGAATTGGCTGGGCTACCTCCACCAACCCTTCCAACTCCTCTCCGCATTCCCCCTTCACCAATACGTTCAACTCACATCCATGGAGTTGGTGATGCTGTCCGAGTTGGCCTCCTTCACTCTGTTATTCGACACCTCTCCAACGAGTGAGCACACCGACCGAAGACTGCAAAGGGAACAGTTACTATCATCGTGATTGCCAACATTTTCACAAGTGACTAGCTCGTTTCAGTCACCCTACATGAAACCATGGTTGAACTATGGTTGAACTTTCTTAAAATACGAATAACACAAACTTATTTCATCGAACTTTGGGCTTTCCCCTTCCCCGTTGCAGTTTCCCTACATCACCCCAATCTCTTTGCCTCTAGTCGTCGGGCATTCGCATTCCAAAAAGAAAAAGAAAAAAACTCACTCGGCCTTGGGCTTCTTGACCTCCTCCACCTTCACTTCTTCCACGATGGCCACTTCTGCCGGAGGATCTGCGACCTCTGCAGCAGCTGGCTCGGTCGGGATAGACGCAGCCGCAGCAGCTGCAGCTTCTGCAGCCGCCTTCTCCTCCTCGGTCGGGCCCTCGTCTATCACCAGTCCTCCCTTCTCGCTGTCGGGGGAGGGCACCGCAGCTTCAGCTGGAGCAGCTGCAGCCTCCTCTTCCTTCTCCGTCTCCTCGAGTCTCTTCAGGACCGACTCCACCGTCGCGGCGACGTCATTTGCAGCAGCTGCAGCCAGCAGTGAGTTGCTGCCGCTGGCGTGCTCCGACCCGTTCAGCATCGGCTCCGTGCGGTCGTCGTCCGTCTGTTCCTGATTGTGAGATGGGAACTTGAATAAGCAGTGAAACAGAAATCGAACGGCACCAAAATTTTTGCCTATCAAACTTAGAGATTGCGCTGGGGTTGAATCACATCGTTACATCGTTACTTACACTCTGGTGGTCTAATTAATAAACTAATTAGTTAATTACCTTCTCAAAGAGTGCGTCCCACTCCTCGTCGACTCCTCTCTCCGACAGCGCCTTGTTCAGTGCGGCCGCGTGCTTCGAGTCCTGAGAACGGAAATTGATCAACCCATTACTTGTTAGAAAAAAATCAGCTTTCAACCAATCTCATTTCAAGTGTGTAAAACAACCGCTTCGTAATAACTGACCAAATATTTAATGAAACGGAAGAGCTCCAAATAGACGGGCAGGAGATACGAGGGAAGGAGTCGGATGAAGGAACGATGCATCCAGGTCGACTCGCCTTGACGGAACTGGAATATTCACTCAGAAATTGATCAGTCTGATTGAATATTTGCAGACAGTGAAGCTGACGCGATATAGAATAACTTTGCTCCGACACAAACATATCATTCCAAAGGCACATTGTCTAATCATGCATTGGTTACTCTACCCAACTACCGTATCCCTCTACAGTACCTCTGAGAAGATGGGGAGGAGCTCCTTCAGCTTGTACGCGTTCTTCACGTGCGACGTGTACATCACGTCCTGCGCGCCCTTCGTCCCTGCGATTAATAATAATTAATAAGTAATAATTGCTTATCGAAAATTCATGAACCCCCAATGCTTGACTGCTCTTGGTTGCACAGCCCCTACATATCACTTCTTCAACTTCAGATGCAATCTTAGTGCGCCCAACAATTGAATACAAGATCCGCAAGACGCTAGTGAACTCCACGTTCCAGAACATCTTCAACAGTGCTCTCGAACTCTATTAGCAATCAGTTGTAGGCACTGGCCGCAAAACCATCCAATCATCCAACATTCTCCCCCACTCACCGGCCACAGCCAGATCGGCGGCCCTCTGGGAGCTGACCACCTTGAGAATCTTCTCCACTTGCTCCTGTCGCTCCCCAGTGTGGTGAGACAGACTGCAAATGGAGATAATGCTTCGCTTGATAAGTTTCATCCAGACTCGTGGAAATAATTGCACCCATCCCGGTCTACAAGATCTAGTACTACACGTGAAGCACGGAGTACATCGGTTAGTGAACTTTTTCCGTGAACTTCGACTAATGCAAAATTGATCATCACCCGTTTCCAGTATCACACTTGCAGCCCTGTCTATGCTAGTTCTGCACCGACTAAACTCGTTCATATTTCCTCATTCAACTCCAATCTCTTCTCCCTCCAACTCACGCTTTCTTCATATCCGCCTCCATCCACTCTCTCTCCTCCTCCGGATCGAAGTCATCGTCCTTCAATTGCGTAATTAATAATAATAATAATAATAGCTGTAAAGCACAAGGTCAGATTTGATGAGAAATAATGATTTCATTCTAGAGAAGAAAGGCGTAGCCCTATCACCAACTCTCTGTCTTACTCATCTTACATCTCCCCCTCGAAACCCTCAACTCACAGGGTAAGGCGCGGGACGGGGAAGGAGCGCCAGCAGTTTGGTCGCCGACTCCTCAGCAAGCACGCCTGAATGATGGTCAGATTATTATTCTCCGGACCTTACCTACTTCACGCTCACTGTCTAGCTCTTTGTCAGATAAGAATTTTCAATTCAGCCTGCCCCAATGCATCAATACAATTAAATTCATGGCAAACAGCGGCAGCACAACTTCCGCAAAGGACCAACAATGATTTTCCCTCACCCGATCTGATTATAAAATAGAGCAACACTCACCGACAGCAGCCTTGGGGTCGACTCTGGTGTCGTCGGGGACGGGGGCCGTGAATTCCTCCACGTCCACGTCGAGGTCACCGTTGACGACGTCGGCAGAGAGGGGATCACTGAATTGATGAGCTCATTGATGTGTCAAGGTACCGAAAAAGTCGTTCTAACATATTTGTAGAGAGAAAGCAGATGGAACCACTCACTACATTCACAAGGCTTATCGTGACTCCTCTGAAACCTCATTGTCAACACACCACAACTTCTATAGATGAAGGAGGGAGGGTGAAGTAACCAAGAGAATGATAACTCACTCCATGAACAACTCCCGATAGAAGAAGTCATTCTGATCATTGAGTACTTTTCCCGGTGGTCGGGATGGATCGTGTGTCTTCTGACGGATAAACTCATCGTATGCGATCTGTAAATTGATGAATCAGCATTTTTATTGGAACCATAAATTACTCTAACAATACTCCGCCTCACCAACTCTATTTAAAAAGAACGCCATGAAACACAAATTTATGAAACCATACAAAAAAATCTCCTCCCATTAACATTGATGAACTCCTTCTGCTCTACGCGCGCTTGCTGAATTTTTACTGCTACTCAAGTGAACATTAACTCACTTAAGTAGTAGTAAAAATTGTTAACGACATCAGCTACTTTTCATATGATCACCACGAAGCATCAACTTTCCACTTGCTGATTCCACTCATAAATTCGGCCTCAACGCATTTTCATTCACAAACCGAGATTGCAAATACTTTTGTTGGGGTTGGTTCTGAGAATCTTATAACCTATTACATCATTATCAACTCCTCAACTTATCACCTATAACATCATTACTCTTCTAAGTGAC
>LS504665.1:3140-80478 GCA_900490845.1 Pristionchus japonicus | reverse complement strand
GCTCCCTCTCTCGCTTCCTCTCCTTCTTCGACTTCTCTACGGGCGCCTCCACTTCTGCAATCGATTGATTAATCGAATGTCGGACTCGAGCCACCGTACCCCTCACCACCGAAACCACTTCGCTACCGTATCCCTCGCTTCTGTATCTTCTACCGTGCCCACTCACCCTTGGGCGCGGCTGCGACCTCGACGGCAACTGCAGCAGCCAGCGACGCCTTCTTGATCGCGGCCTCCTGACGCGACTGCAAAACAATCAATAAATCCATAATCAGCCCGAACATAAGCTCGACTCCCCGAAAACACACAGATTTGCGCCGCGAACTCTTCCGTCGACCGCCCTTCATCGAGCGGATAATGAAGAATGAGCGGTCATTCAATATCACGACCGCTACAGACAGCCGTTCAAGTGCGGAATGAGTACTACTCAATTACAATCCAATGAGAATAGTTAGTCCTCGATACTCCCTACTATCGCACTGGTCATGATCCCAATAGAAAAATAAGTCATCGATCCCTTCCTCTACCGTACCTCCTTCCTCCTATCACTGGGTCTCCTCTCCGACAGTCCGGCTGGTGCTTGGAATGCGGGCTGGGGCACAGTCTCGATGAGGCCGGCAGTCAGAGGCACTGTGAGGTCGTCGTATTCCTGTGAAGAGAGGGGATCAGTTCACCAATTTCCCATGATCCATTTCCGTTTCAGCGCTACTACGAGATCTCTATCTCTCTGCACCACGACAGATAATTAATTGCGAATTCCATCGTGATAATAATCATTATCCGCTTCTTTTCTATGCGACTAGCTAACACATCTAATACGGTACCTTTGAGCCAGCTCGTACTCTGTCTCAGGTCTACCACAAGTGCACTTGAAATTCAATGCAATCCAGAATTCGCCCTTATTACAATCACGATTCATCCCTGTGCAAACCGAGCACAAATAATCGTTCTCCACTCTCCCCCAACGAACCTTAGACTGGGGCGCGTGTCTGACCCTCTTGCTTCTCTCTTCGCGGGGAGGAGGCACGTACGGCAGCGGCTTCGGACGGGGCGCTGCAAAAAGAGTAGTGATTATTTGTTTGCGGATTTCGAACGGACACAAGATACGTTTGCTCGATCATAGCCTATAATGAGGGAGGGGGACATTGATGGGAATGAGTTTGTTTGATTTTTACAAGAAAAAACTCCACTATTTCTCTACTTTCTATTCCCCTCCCCTCACCTCCGGGCGGCGCCTTCGGCAGTAGAGCTCCGGACGCGCGACGCTTCGCCGCCGAGAGTAGTGATTGCTGCAAAGAGAACGAGTTTAGTCTAGCTGACAATTACACTGATTCAGCCACGCCCGATGCCAATCCAAGTAGATTCGACACAGCTTGACAGTGAGTCGAATTCACTTGAATTACCCAAACATTCATCGCTTCGATCTTGAAGCACCGTTGGCACTCCAGCCCACCGGGTGAATTCTTCTTTCTTAAAAATCATGTGAACCAACCTCGCTGGCCCGCTCCTTGGGGTCTAGCGTCGATTGCGGGATTCCGTCGTCGCAGATCTGATAGAGATGAAAAATCAATCCTTGATTTTTCACAAAAAATACCTCATCAAATCTATAAACTACGCCCCTTTTCGTTCTAAACTCATCTCAAAAACAGATCTAGGAGCGTCTAAAAAGTCTCACCTCGAGGAGTAGATCATCGATGACGGCGGCACAGATGAGTCGCACGCTCTCTACCGTCTTCCCCACTGTGATGAAACCCTGGTGACCACTGCAAGGGAGGTGGAATTCAGTGAGGTTCTGTACTTTTTGCCCGTCCTGGTAATTTGAGAACAAGAGAGAGAGATGCTCACCGTTTCTCGCACTTCCACTTCTTCTTGTATTGCTTGGTCGGACGGCGTCTCTGGAACGGGAATGCATTGGGCAAGCTTCTTCTCTATCTACTTGTAAATAATTCTCGCGATTCCTCTATTCTATCCCCAATCCACGGAGAGCTTTTCAACAACAAAAATCCGCACATCTTTCTGGGTTAGCCTCTTGGCCGGAACCGTCTTCTTCACCATCGTCTTCGTCAACGTTGAGGCAGAAGACGTCGTGGCCTCTGGAGGAGGAAAATCTGCGAGAGAATCCGCCTCGGAACCGTCGTAGAGAGACTCATCTAGAAAGCGGCATCCATATTAAAATGCAAGCGTTGGCTCGATTGAATCTACTCGACTCCATGCACCTTTGCGATGCTGATGGAACGTGAACGCTGTTGTTCTCTAATCGCCGTTCTCACCCATGGGCTCATCTCCTCCCTCCTCCTGCTCCTCCTCTTCCTCTCCTTCCTCATCACCTGCAGCAGGAGTGAGATCTGCAGCCGAGTTGCTGCGACTCGTCTTGGGCATTCTCAACTTGAGCACGATACGAGGACGAGACTTGTCCTTCTGCAAACGAATAGTTGTGTTTCATCAGCCTGCACTTGAACAGTGCAACTCGTGTTTTTGCTTTTGCACAAACTGCACTCTCGATTCATCACGTCTACTAATATACTGCAGTCACACTCGATTCAATATCACGTCATTTCTCAATCTACATCCTCTTTCCTCTTCATGGCTCAGCTGCTCTTCCCCTTTGCGTTTCATTAACGCTGTACACTTTCATCCCACTCCAATAGTTCGATGCTGTCTCATCAATTTCCGCTCTTCTCATTCCTCACCTTGGATCCGCTTCCCTTGCCTGCCTTCTCCTCTTCCTCATCTTCTCCTCCCTCCATTCTCCTCGGAGTGGTCGCAGCTGCAGCAGTCGCGCCCTCCTCCTTCTTCTTCGATCGCGTCTTCTTCACCTCGGGCGGCTGCACCGGCGACTGTGGGGGAAATATAATTATTAATGAACTAATTAGCGCTTTTCTAATACTGAACGTTATAATGGGGTGGAGAGTCCGGTACGGAACTAGACAAGATTCAGCTGATTGTCTAATTAGTAAATCATACAACCTCAGGAACGATGGCGGCGGGCGATCCGACCGACCCGACCGGCCCCGCTCCTCTCTTCCTTCCGTCGCCATAGTTGAGGTCGTAGTCGCCGAATCTGAAGGAGGAGTCAATTTGCGTCGATCGCGCACGATAATCGTTTTCGTTTCAGATGTTTACCACAAGCCTTCAATATCTGTAGGCCAACAATGGTTTCATTATTTGCCTTAGAAAGGACTAAAAATAGGTGTTCGCAAACAATCTCGCATGCTTACCGTTTCACATGTTCCACATATACTTTGACTAGCGGTACTCTAACTAATACGATCCCGTCGAATTCTTCAACTAAAAATCAAACTAAGCATTCCACGCTTCACATGCTGCACATATCCTTTGACTATCGATATTCCGTCAATAGTTTCGCCGTCTGCGTTATTTAAATAAATCAACTATTGGTGACCTCGAGGGTGCCTGGATGCTCCTCCTGCTCTCTCTCCTCGTCGCGATGGGGGCAGGCTCGTGAGGAAGAACGGGCAGGCCTTGCTGAGAATGGGAAGGGGATTACTGATTGGTCGTTTTCGTGATAGGTGCCGCCGTACTTGTCGCAAAAAAACGCTCCTTGTACAATTTTACCCCACACAATTTTCATGAATAAATAATATTTTCTAGTCCCCTCTCTCACCTGTTTTCTCTCCTCGTCTATGGCCTTCCTCTGCTCGGTCCAACGGGCGAGTAAGTCCTGAGCTGTCTCCTGCAAAGGAGAGAGATGGTTAGCGAACAGACTGATAGTTACCGAGGAATAGGACGATTGAATCTCTATGGAATCAGAGAGTGAACCATAGTTGAAATATAATCTCAATCGAAAAATATATCAGAGAGAGAGAGAGAGAGAGAGAGAGAGAGAGAGAGAGTTATTAGAAAACCAGAAGCTTTTGAAATCAAAGCAATGCACCCTGAAATAGCAACCACTCTTGAAACTCAAACTTTCTATGGCCCATAATCTAATCTCCACACTCCCCCATCCCTCACCGCTTTCTTCTCCTCGGCTGCATCGACAGACGTGCTCTCTACCGCCTCCTTTGCAGTGTCGACCTTCTCCTGCAATGTATTGACTGTCAGCTAGACAACCTCAACTAGATTCGCACCCCCTTAAACCTCGATCTTCCTCACCTGCTCTTCACCTTCTCCTTTCTCCTCCTCCTTCTCCCCTTCATCCTTCTCCTCTTCCTTCCCTTCCTCAGCCGGCTTCACTCTCGCCGCCGACTTTACAGGGACCTGCAACGAGCCGGGTACCGAAACCTTCAATCGATAATTCACACATCGGCCCTTGATACATGCACCATCGCTCCTCCTGCACCTACTCGTGCACCGGGTGCGATTCTCAAATTGCCTACCGGCTCTTTGGGGATGGGCATCTTCGTCGTGCGCTTTCCTCGGATGTCGTCGGGCGTGAGCCAGTTGCGGTCGTCGAAGGCGGGCGGAGTAGGAACAGCAGCAGGAGCAGCCTACAGGGAAATGGGGATATTCACCACGTGCACCATCGATCCACGATCACACCACAGTACCCGTGCGGAGAAATCGTGCAAGGATCGATCGATCGACACCGTAACCACCTCACATACTACCGTACCTTCTCCTTCTCCTCTTCGTCCTCACTGCTACCGTACTCCGCGAGTTTGGCCAGTTCAGCCGATCCGGTAGACAATGGTCGATTCAATTCATCGCCCTGAATACGAGCACGAGATATGCAATGTTAATCACAGATACCAATCACGAAGCTACTTCACATCACTTTTATCTTTCACCGTCAACTAAAATCGCCACATATATTAACACTATAGCTGGTTTGCTTGGGATGGATCAGTAAAATTAAATTCGAGCGCTTCACATCTTCAAACACACATACATCTCCGTTTCATCGTTCACTTAATTGGCCAACCACACAACGATAGCTGATTTTATCGTGATAGTGTAGACTAAACCCCCACCTTCTTCTTCTTCTCTCCCTCTCCATCCTCCTTCTCATCCGATGCAGATTTATCGTCCTTGACTGGGGCATCCTTGCGAGAGGAACCTGGGAATTGACCGTTTCAGCGGGAACATATAAAGACGGAATCTAGTCTCAAACTAATCATTGGACGGCTGTGTATACGCAAACTAATTTTCGAAGCCCCCCCCCCCCTTACCTGCCACATCTTCCTCCTTCCCATCCTTCTCTTTCTCCTCTGCAGCAGCTGCAGCACTCTCAATGGGCGGGGCGTCAGCTATAGTCGCAGCGATTGCAGCTATGGTCCCTATGGTGCCGCTGCTGCCTCCTCTTCCTCTCGTAGCGATGGGCGAGGGAGAACGAACCGACGGCAATTTCCTGTTGGAGATCGGGATAGATTATCGCAATATGACTTCATGTCATGAGCCATATCAAACTATCGACTTGAGAAAAGATGATGGTAAGTAAATCGAGGAGGGAGGGGTGTGGTTATTGTTTCACCTCTACTTCATAGCGTGAGACTGTATACGAAAAAATTCGTCTTCCAAAGTGGGTGGAAAAAAACAACAAAACTCACTTCTTGTGGAGCCCTCTCATTATGGAGAGGGCGGATCCGGTGGGGGCCTTCACTTCGGGAGGAGGCGGAGGAGTAGGGGGAGGGGGAATGTCCACCTTCACTGCAATGAGGAGTGTTAAAATAGATTTTTTTAGGTCATCATGAACAAGTCATCGACTGCTTTAAACCAACACACCTATACAGCAACTGTGAACAACGAAGCGACCTGGGCTAAGTACTAATGACTGGTTGTTTTTAGCAGACTTCTCGCAAGATACCGCGCAAGGCTATCCCACACATATTAAAACAATTTTCTGTGTCTCCAAACCAGCTAGCCAATCCATCCAATCATCGAAAATAGTCGCTCATTGTCAGTTATCATCCCATTCAGTTTGGACACAAAACTCCAATCTCTACGTATCAACGATCACTTCCATTCCCCCTCACCTCCAGCAGCAGCGAGTGTCCTCGAGGTGGTGGCCGTCCCTGCTCCGGCAGACGCGCGCTTCGCATGCTTCAGCGTCTCGTCCTACAATGGTCGTAAGCTGATCCAACTAAATTATGGCGATATTCAATTCTCGCCATTTTCCTATCCTGTGACTGCAACGCCCTTGTGCCATGAGCATTACTCAATTCAACACCTCTCACCTTCATATACTCAGTGAACTTGGGGTTGAGCGCGGGCGGGCGTCGGTCGCGAACCATCGGCGACGGCTGACAATTAGTCTATTTTTTTAATACAAATATAAACCTCGGCCCCTTACGTCCTTCTTCAATCCCGCCTAGACGCTCCATCTCTATTTCTATTTCTGTTTCCAGTCTCCCTCATATCCACTCACCTCGGGCCCCTCCTTGACCTTCCTGGGCGCCTTCTGGGGCGTTGGCTGGCACGGCTTCCCATCTTTTCTCGGGCGGCCGCGGCCTCTCTTCCCTCTCACCTCTGCGGAGGAGGAGGCTGGAAGAAGTATCAGTTTCATTTTTTTCTCGCAAAAAGGGCGTAACCACACTGGAATCCATGTACATCGCCATTTTCATCCTATCCATGCACCCATAACCCACCTTGCTTATCTTCCTCTTCCTCTCCTTCCTCCTCATCCTTCTCTTCTCCCTCATCCATCGACTCTTCACCCGCCTCCTCTCCTTCCTCTTCCTGCTCCGTATCGCCCTCCTGACTCGAGTCTGCAACGGAAATAATACACTTTCACCCAACGGCAGATCTGCTTCAGCCCCACTACTTGTCCAACTGAACAACGTGCTCGGAGCTGCTGAGCTCACATGTCAGAGCCTGGCAGCCATTGAGAAGGGCCCAACAACAAGTTCATTGTATGAGGAAATCCCCTTCAGCTGCTTCGAAATCGGGAACGTGATGCTACTGCCGACAAGTGAACCCCGGAATGCTCTCCTCACCCTCTCCATATCCACTCTTGTCCTCTGCAGCAGTCGACTCGTCCTGCAGCATGCTCGATGACGACTCCACACTGGATGAGGAGGTCGATGGCTGAAGTTATTGATTGGCGAGCAGACAGAAATTGAATACACCGACGAAACAATTTCATGGTGAACTGTTGTAGAGCCAGCGATGCATAGAACAACCGGTAATGTTCACTAATAAAAAAGTAACTGGGAAAGAAGCTCTTATCAATCAACTATGAGCCATCTTGTTAACAAACAACATTGCCGCATCAACCGCCTTCCAAAATTGCCAATAAAAAGAATACTTGGTTGAGGAAAGGAAGAAAGGGACACAGGCGAGTTTTTGTTACCTAGCAACATTGAGGCATTGAACGTCCTTCCTAAACCATCAATCAAGCTGAATCTCTCACCTTCTTCTCTTCCTCCTTTGCGTCAGCGCCTCCCTTCTGTCTTCTCGTCTGAAAATGTAGGGTTCTTGTGATACTGTGATAAAGCGGGTTCGTAGTTCCCCTCACCGACTTTACAAAAAACCAATGAATCGTGAAACATCCAGGGTCACTATTATAATTACGACGAAACGCAATAATCATCACAGCTCCCCGAACGTTTATCTAATTGTAACTCCACACAATCCCCCGACATTCAACTTGCTAGAAACCTTCATTGGACATTTTCTCACCTTCCTCGCTCCTCCGATCGATGCACTCGCTGCTTCTTTCTCCTCCTCTCCCTCCTTCTCCACACTCTCATCGTCCAACAAATTCTGCGGCACGGGTTCAGGCTGGAATTGCACACATTGAATTATTATTTATGTATGTAAACTACATACCGAAAATCAAGAAGACACATGGAAGATAATGCGACTATGAAGCTCACAAGTGACCGTGGAAATATTAGATAAGTCAAATAAACACAACTGACCGCATCTCCTTCTCCCTCTCCTCCTCCAGTTCCACTCAGTCTGCCGACCATTCGAGACAGCGCCGACTTCATTCCAGATTGATCTGAGATTGAGTCAGGATTAATCATTTCACAACTCAATTTTAGAGTATCATGAAATAGTCATAATCACATATACAGGAGAAATCCCCAATAGGACGGGGTCTGCAATTAGCAAACCACATTTTATCTCCGGTTTCACTCGTTTCCTAAAGGTGGCTGGTGTTGCGTTGCATCAATATATCAAATCTATCTTTTCATAAACCAAATTCATTCTCGGAGAGAACAAGTTTCACCAAGCTCTCATAACCACTTACCTAGGGAATGTCACCAATGTTTTGTCGGTGGACCAACAATAAAAGAAACTCCAATACATCCCCGGTTTCATTAGCTTCATAAAAGCGGTGGAGGCGGCACTACAACACTAATGCGAGTATAAACAGAAAAAAACACTCACTGGCCACTCTCGGGGAGGCTCTCGAGGACGATGCTGCCGTGGGGGTCGATCCTGCAGCTGCAGCCGACTCCTCTCCCTGGCTGCGCGTGCTGTGTCGACGCGTCGTCACTCCTCGGCCTGCAATCTTCTTATTCTAGCTCCGATCACCATGCATCGACACATTCACTGTATCCTAACTAATAATAAAAACTCCGGCAACAACAACAACAACAACAACAACAAAACCCATACCCAGATCGGCCTTGGCTGCAGCCTTCTCTTCCTCCGTCATACTGTCCATATGCAGCTGATGGTCTGTGCGTTTGGCGCGCTTGCCTGAACAAAGAATCGTTCTTTCCGTTTCAATCCCAGTGATTTCCCATGGTCGGCTTAAAATACGGCTCTAGTACAGAAAGTTGCTAGAATCTGAATTATTGTCATATGCCTACCCTCTAGGTGCACTGGTGGTCCAAGGTTCGTATAACCAAGTGCGAGCATGGCGCCATTTAATACACAGACGGCTGTTGTCACAATCAATAAAATAAGCAAATCTACTAACCAGGAGTGGCCTTCTCCTTCTCCTTCTCCACCTCCATCGGCTCGTCCTCCTCCGTCTCTACCGTCGATCGGGTAGACCTGCAAGGACAATTGAATAAAATGACAATAATAATAATATCAACAACAACAACAACAAATAAAAACACGCACCTTCTCCTGTCCTTCCTCTTGGCGGCGGGTTCCGCCTCAGGGGTCTCTTCCGCTGCTGGCTCCTGAATTGCAAATTGTACACTCATCAAATCCGCGTTTCCACGGCTGTTCAATATCCGAGGCAGACAATGATCCCGATGAAGTCCTTGTATGTAGGTTACAAACTCACATTCTTATCCGACGCCTTCCTCCCTCTCTTCCTGCTGAGCGATCTATCGGCTGCTGCGGGAGTGGCAGCAGCAGCTGCATCACTGGTCGACTGCTGGTCGGAGGGAGCGTCATCCTTCTTCGAGACGCTCCTGCGGGTGGCCTTCACTGTAGCCGCAGCCGCCTCTGCCTCTGACTCCGTCTTGACCTGAATGCATACGGTTAGGTCAATGAATCACCACCATTGTCCCAATCTATCCTGTGTTGCACACCGTCTACAACATCATTGGGATAGAATAGAATCAATGAAGCCTCAGCATCTGATTTAACAAAACAAAGAAGACTAACAATTCCCTTCATGACGATCTCCCCTCCCCTCGTCGTTCTCCTCCTTCCGACTGACTCGTGCGCATCGTCATCGTCGAGAGGCTGCAACGAAGAGGAGGTTGAGGAACGAATGGATAAGCACTATATGCGACTCAGGATAATTATAATAAAACCCGGCATGTTGAGATGCAATAGTGTTGAAAGAGCGAAGTTGTCATACTAAAATTTCAAAAAAAAGAAAAAAAAGATAGCTTAAAAAAGCACTACATTGTGCATTTATGTTTCTGCACTCCATCAAGAGCCCAAACTATTCGCCATTTTCGATTCTTAGAACATCCCGTGTTGAAAAGATCACTCCTCACCTCCTGCTTGACCACGACCGTATTCTTCTTTCTGCCGACTGCAGCGGGTGCGGCTTCCTCGTGGTCGGCGGGCTGCAAGGGAAATTATTTAATTACATTTTGATATTTTACACAAAAAAGCCTTTCGCATTTTTGTTCTCAATTTCACAAGCGCATATCCCATAACAAGATCCACTATGACTACCCTCACCTCCTGCTTAACAATGGCCATCCCTCCGCTCTTCCTTCTGCCGATTGCAGCGGAGGTACTCGGGACGTCGTCGACTGGCTGGAATATGAACTTGTTCGACTGTTACCTGCGTCTTGAAAGTTGCACACTAACTAGAACACAATGACACCCTTTTCGTAGCGATCATGCCGATGGCAACTTTTCCAACGAATTGATGCCAAAATAAAAAGAAACGGAAGTAGGTTTCAAAAACCCGACCTCCGCCATTACTGTTTCTGCCATCTCTCAACTGCCAAAACAATCCATGCTTTCAATCTTCCCCAGTTTCCCAATTCTAAACAACCATTTCCACTGTTCTCCTCACCTCCTGCTTCACCACTCCCAATGCTCCCGCTGCACTCTTCCTTCTGCCGACTGCAGCTGCTATCGCAGGCGCGACCGGGGACAGACTGGTCTGCAAGGTGGTGCAATCCGATAAATCCTTCATCAAAACAATAACAATCAAATAAACAAACAAAACAAGTCCTCACCTTGCCCTTCCGTCCTTTCTTCAGGGGCGTTTTCGCGACGGGAGCCGCAACCTCCTCCTTGTCGGATTCATGGGAAGAGTCGGTGACTGGAGAAGGCAGACTCGCCTGGAATCACAATAAACCGTCAACCTTATGTTTTAAACGACGCATAACACTTACAAACAATAACATCAATAAGCAGAATCAATCTCTCACCCTGCCCTTCCTTCCTCTCTTCACGGGTGTCTTTGCCACAGGTGCCTCGGCTGTCTCTTCATTGTCAGACTGCAATTAAACGATGTTTAGCATTATTAAATAAATTACGTCTAATGAACCTGTCAAAAGACTCATGGCTCTAATCATAACCACGAAGAAGATGCACGTCTTGTGTGCAACCCTTCATTTCCATGATAACTAGCATCATTTAAAAAAAAATAAAAATTACAATATCAAACAAACACCCACATCCTTCGGCTCTTCCTTCACGTTGAAGCGAAGACGACCTCGCGGTGTCTGGAATTGGTGTAATTGGACGAGACAGCCCTACAGGAATATCACATACTCATGAAACATCCTCTTATGAAATGCATATTAGAATAATCTCGCCCATTCAGTAACACTTTTTAAACCTACCGAATATCCTAGTCCGAATATCGCACACTCCTCAAGCAGCAAATGATGTAAAGAAAGCATCCAAAAATGACCTATCAAGGAACCGTGAACCCCGTGAAGGTCCAACCAAGCGAAATTCCCATTCAACCTCCTAGTCGTCACCCTCACCCCTGCTTTCTCCTTCTCCTCTCCTCCTCTCGTCTTCTTCCGTCCTCTCTGCGGCTCATCTTCCTTCTCCTCCTCTTCCTCGGGCTCTTTCTTCATCTGCAATATTTGGGCCTTCAATTGGACGCATCTCACTCATTGGCGTGCATAGCATACTAGGAAGACATTTGCTACCCAATTTGGTCTAGTGCTTTTGAAAATTCAAAAAAAGTTCACTCACAGCTCCCTTCATAACCCGAAGCTGAGGGCTCGATTTGCTCCTCTTGGTGGGTCGAGAGGTCGACGGTTCTGTAAATGTAATTGTGTAAGCTTAATTTATTAACTTTAAATAATATTATTTAAATGTTATTGCGTAGAAACAATTACTAACCATCGAAATCGAACGCGGCCAGTGTTGACTTGGCAGGCTTGGGCGGGACGGCGGCACGGGGGACACGGCCGGCGGTTTTGACGCGAGCCGGCTGCAATGGTCGAGAGGAATCATCACCATCAGACTAACACTGATAGCCACATCCCTATCTCACTATCAACACACTGCGAAACACGGATCAATCATCATTTATATATCTTTCAATGCATAGCTGCAAAATCTTTAGTGTTCAAGAACCGTATAGGGAGGTTCAAGAACCGTAGTTCGTAGATCCAAGATCAAAGAGCAGGTTACTCACCGTGGCTGCCTTGGACGTATCTCCCTCAATCGATTGACGATATGAGTCAAAAATGCCACCGACTCCGCCAAACTGAACGAATTTGCAATTAAATTAAATACGTGCAATTCAAAAGCAAGGTGTCTTACATTGGGTGGAAGGAAGAATACCTGCTGCTCAATCTTCATCGTCTTCAGTTTATCCACCTGAATGCACGCAATGTTTACATAATCAGATGTAAACAAGTGTTCATCTATCCCTTCTCTCTCGAGGTTCTTGATTACCATAAACTTGACATAGCCTCGCTTGATCAATATTATACCTACCGTATCAGCCAGGTTGTTTATGGGTTTCTTATTCCCAGATGCAGCCACAACATCGGCTGCAACCTGAAAACGATCGATCGATATTTCAGACTCACCGTACTCCTTATTCTACCGTACCTTGTGCTTCACCTTCGTCTCGGGAGGAGGGGGCGAGAAACGACTGTTCTTCTTAGTTTCTCTCTTCTTTGACGTGGGAGCAGTGAATAGGTTGCCTGACAATGAACATATCAGTCTGGACATTACAAATTCAACCTAAGATCCCTACGACCGTTTCTGAACCCTGACTCAAAGTCGGAGTGAACATGTAAAACCTCCGTATGTCGGCGTGAATAGATTCTTCTCCTCTCTGTTGGCGAAAGAAGGAGAATCGGAGACTGCAATATGATATAATTAGACACAAAAACATTCTCGACGATTGTAAATTGTTTTTATGATGATTAAACGTTAACTAATGTAAAAAGACAAAGCAATGCAAAACATTGCCTATTAAATTTTCATTATTAATTGTGCAAGTGTACAAGTAGCAGAGACCGATTTTAAGCTTTGTCAATCAACTAGCATGGGCCAGATATTGAAGAAGTGACGAAGAGTGTACCTTGAGATCTCAAACTACTCTCAGAAGCCTTCGATTCTTCACGGGTATTTCGCTTCTTGGTCATCGCTGGAGTGACAGGCGTGCGGGGCGAGTTAGCTGGAAATACACTAACTTTAAAGAAAAATCTAGCTTAGAACTATATAAAACAACGAACAAGAATTGAATTCAGCTACAAATAGAGCTATTTCGTCAAGGGAAAGATAATAAACACAAGTAGAATGCTTGAGTACTATTGGATAAGGCGAAGTCGACTATTCACGAATCGATAATCGATTACCTCCACTTCGGCGCGTCGGGCCTCTGGAGGTGCTTGGGCCTCCGTCCGAGTCATTCATTGCGCGCGCAAGTTTAGACTGGCCAGAAACCACTGAAAGTCGTGGATATTGATTGATATAAGTGAGACACTCGAAGCAATCTTAAACGAGGAAGCGATAAGTATAATTAAACGATAAAAGGATAAGCATTTGTCAAGAAAAACAACCATAGCAACGGACAAAAGCGCAGTGTTATTCAAATTCTTGCAAAACATTCCACAGCAGTGGTGGTTCAAAAGCGAGAGAGCATGCAAAATGGAGAGACCGCAGATTTCACAGCGTACTGCTAAAACACGGAAACGCACAGGTGTACTTATTACTAGTGGAACAAATTAATACAAGTTAACCGTAAATTGATTGTTTATAAAAAAATTTCTGGATAAAATTATCACAGGTTCCCTTTTTTTTTACAGCATTTCCTTGTCTATGAAGCGCCACACACTGCATTTCACTTCAGTTTTTTTTTTGTCTCAAAATGAACTGTCACTGGACGAATGCGGAACGCATTGCGCGTTGCGATTCAACTGTCTAAAAGAAAATGACGTATAAGTAAAGATACAGCAATGTTTCTGCGACCACAAGAAATAGAGAAATAGTGCATCTTTTATCTTCAAAGAGGAGAAGTGTCTCACATCGAACAATTTGAATTCGGAATGCAAATTGGAATGTCTATGTAAACTGATTCAAAATGAGTATTTCTCTCCCTATCGTTCCTTCATTCGCTCGTTTGAAACCCGCTGTAGGCGGTCGACTGATCTTCTATGGTGATGTTTTCGTTCTATTTTCGAGACTGATCTACTCTTTATTAGATCTTGAAAGTTCTCGTGATTGCCCTTCTGGTGTCCGTTTCATTTCAACGAACCTACTACAACGGATGGAAACGATGGGTACGGTAATCGATCTATCCCTGTGTTCTAGAGGGCCTACAGTATCCCGTATGATACCTACCCTGCCCCAATCGATTCTTTCCAGCATAAGAACTGTGATGTGTGTAAGGAGCTCATAACAAAATACGTAGAAGGGGTAAGTTAATCGATGGTTAACTGTCCTAGTAAACGAAAGAGAAGGAATCATCCTTTTGCAGCTTGACAAAATCTTCAAATCTGATAACCAAGAACAGCAACAGATGAAACGAGTAGGTATTCATACTAGCTTCCTCTCATACTAACATATTTGACTGTTTTTAGTCATTCATTTTCTAGAATGATGCAAAGAATAACGCGTGTGATGGGGTCAACGATAAGAAATTATGCAAACAACTCGTCAAAATGTCAAAATTCTTTTGGCATCATGTGCCTTTAGAAATATCGTAAGCTGAATCCACCTTGTATTTTATTCGAGTTGCTCCGAATCTTCACCATCATTCAGAAACGGCATCAAAGATCCCGATGTTATCTGTCGACATGAGAAGCTCAAGTTGTGCCCTCCCACGAACAAAAGGAGCATGTACGACACTCCTGAGGTATCATCCTTCCTCTACACTTTATCGACCACCACGACAGCTTTTTCATCACAAAAGTCCTAATTTGCAGTTTCCGGCTCTGCGACTCGACAGTGAAACTAAGAAGAATTTCACCCGAATGCTCGATTCGATGGACAAATTTGACCTATGAGAGAATCAATGAAAAACAGATTATTACTGAAAGTTCGAATAAATAACGATTTTGTTGCCGGTGTTCGAAAAACGATGTTGTGAGGGGAACCATATTCTCGAGAATATAGTAATGAATGAAAAAAGAACGGCACTCCTGGCGCCATGGATCGTATTCCACCCGGACTAAATGCTACATGATTCGCATTCCTCCATTGATCCATGATCTCGTAATTTTCATCAATTTTTGTTGTTGAAACCAACAAAATCTTTTCAAATCCAGTTCATTCTGCTCTTTACGAAATACCATCTTTGATTACGAATAATCCTTTAAAGTGCGCATTTTCTATGCAGATATGCCTCTCTGTCTCCCTTTCGCTCCCTCATTCGCTCGTCCAGAACCCGCTGAAGGCGGTCGACTGATCTTCTATGGTGATGTTTTCGTTATATTTTCGATACTGATCTACCCTTTATCAGATCTTGAAAGTACTCGTGATTGCTCTTCTGGTGTCCGTTTCATTTCAACGAACCTATTACAACGGATGGAAACGATGGGTACGGTAATCGATCGATCCTTTGTTCTACAGGGCCTACAGTATCCCGGACGAGACTACCGTACCTCAAACGATTCTTTCCAGCAGCAGAACTGTGATGTGTGCAAGGGCTTCGTAACGGAATACATAAATGAGGTAAACTACTCGATGGTTAATTGTCTGGACAGATTACCTTGCAGATAAACAAACTAGCCAAGTCGGAAAACCTAGAGGGATCGAAGGAGGTACGTATTCCTAATTTCGTCTTTCAAATACACTTATTCGATAAGTTCCCCTGCATTTAATATTTGTTCTTGAAGAAGGAAATATCGGAAAAGGCATGTGATGGGCTCAAGGATAAAAGGAAACTGTGCAAACAATTGATCGGAATGCAACAATTCTTCTGGCATCGTGCACTTGTAGAAATGAAGTAAGCTGAATCAGCTTTCTATTTTATTCGAGTTCGCTCCATATCTTCACAAACTTTCAGAAACGGCATCAAAGATCCCGACCTCATCTGTGAGAAGTTCAAGTTCTGTCCTCCCACAAACAAACGGAGCATGTACGACACTCCCGAGGTATTCTTCGTTCATTCTCAATCTTTTATCTACTGCTTCTTCATCACAAAAATCCTAATTTGCAGTTTCCGGCTCTGCGACTCGACAGTGAAACTAAGAAGAATTACACCCGAATGCTCGATTCGATGGACAAATTTGACCTATGAGAGAATCAATGAGAAACGTCCAAATTATTACTGAAAGTTCGAATAAATAACGATTGTGTTGTGTGTGCTCGTACAACAGAGTTGAGAGGGGAATAATGACCTCCCAGAGAGAATAGAGGAACGATTGGAGCAAACTTCCTCTCCATCCTCCCTTTTCGAATGTGAAAGACGAAGAGATGGCACCTATCATAAATGATCGAGTCATATTCACCTGAGAAGGGAGAACCGTGTCTGTCAATTGTTCTTCCTTCTGTTACACCACCCATTGAAAACTGGTATCGAAATTGTGATTCAAAAGAATTTCTACTCTATTAATTCGCATAAAAGGTGTTGCCAATTTTTTGATAAAAGCGTGCATCGTTATTGCTACTTCTATCAGATGAGCTCTCGGTCTCTTATCTTCGATACAATTCGCCGATTATCATTGGGCATCAATGACAATGCCGAAACGATTATGGTTTGTTCATTATTTTTCGCCTTCCGAGCTTCTCATTTTCAGGACATCAAAATGCTGTTTTTGTCAGTTTTCTATATGTTCTGCAAGGAATCAGATCAACTTCGGATCACTGCAGAAAATATGACAGCGAACGAGATAAAGGTGATCTGAAAAACCACTATCTTATCAGTTAGTAATTCCAGATAATCGATGATGAAGAATTAACCACAGCTCTCAGACAGATAAGTTCGCGAAGTATTGAAGATGAGCATCTTGAAAGATCAAGGTAATAATTAGTAAGTAACGAGTGTCAGCAGAACCAAGAACCTTTCAGAAAAATTGTCGCTGGAATGTTTCTTTTTCGAACCGAACTTTATCCCATCTTTTCTTCTATTGTCAATGATGAATCACGGAAGGTGAGATCACCCAGTGCAAGCTTCTAATGAAACGCTCTTGGATGATCTGTAATGAAACCAATGCAACTTTTTGCAGAAAAGACTGAGCAAACAAATGATGAAGCTTCTCCAGCGGGAAACACAAGGCAGAGTTGAGAATCACCGAATGGCCTATCACACTCCTGAGGATGAGCTGGTATTCGCATTTTTTTGGTCGTAATCATGAACAAACTTTGTTCAGCCGAGTCCAACTGATTGGTGGAATGACCCTCAAAGGAATGGAGAAGCATTTATCAATCCATGGTTCAATGTCGATGGAGCAATTGAATATAGAACAATCAGGAGTGAATATAGGCTAGCCGATTGAGATGCTTCCCCCATGTTCTGATTAGCTCCCCTCGCTCCTAGTGGTTACGATATCTGCTCGGTTTCTGCTAGGGCTCCTTTCCAGTCATGAAAAATATATTCTATGGAAAAATCACTTTCTATCCTGCAACAAGATCACAAATAGATACTCTAGTTCCGAGTTCCGAGTTTAACCCAATCCCGATGATTCACCTTCCCTGGTTGTCCCTTCTCCCTCTTCTCGCTGTGCCATCTGTTGGTCACTCTTCCCTCTGGCTATCGACCGCCTCTCTCTTCCCTACACTCCCTCCTTCCCTCCCTCTCTCCCTCTCCCTCCTCCCTTCAGGATCCCTCTTCTGTCTATTGCACTCTTCGACATCGAGTATTCTGCTCTTGCTTACACTTCTCCAATAGTTGAGCCGTGTCATTCTCCTTCTCCTCTTTTCATACCAAGCTGATGTTTCCGGGCAAATTTTTGAACCTACAACTATAACTATTTCCTCCTCATTCCACCGATTGAATAGTAGCCACGGCCCCTCATTAACTCTTCTCCCGATGAGAATCCGTCTCATTATTACACTTTTTCCGCTGTTCCGAACGATAATTTGCCGTTTTTTGCTCCGCAGAATGGGATAAAAGACTGGGAAAGCAGCAGCAGACAGTTACTCTCACATATCTTCATCGTTTCATACAGCTACAGTCATTATTTGATCTCTGATCTCACCATTTTTTATTCTTCGCTGGAAACCGATCAATTCTCATTCAAACCCTACCCATTCTGCCCTTCGCGAAATGCCAGCTGGTGCCAGTCTTTGCCATTAGCAAAACCAGTACAATTCCAGATGGAAACCATTTGCACTCTAGCTGTACGAATTTCTGCTTGAATTTCTAACTTTTTCTCAGATGATTCATGCCAAAGGGTTCTTCTTTGTACATCTGGACCCGCGTTCCTTTCGTTATTCACCATGAAATGATCCAATACAATGTCACTTGTGCCTCCTGCAATCAGTGTACCATCTGCCCCGAGGGATCCAAGGCCAATCAAGGATCTTTGTCTAAAGCGAATTGACTGGGATCATGACGATCAGTTTGCTGTCTACCCTTGTGGTTTTTTCGAGCCCATCGAAGCAGCCCCAAATGCGGTCGTTCCCACATGAAAAGACGTCTACTAAAGGGACGTCACGCGCATTTTTTCTCTTCCTTTCCTTCCTCGCTTCTCCCTTTTAGCCCACTCCCTCCCTCCTTCCATCTGGGCTCCCATTTCGAGACTAGAGGAATCGTCTGACCCTCTCATTTCTGCATGGTCTATCGGTCTGTCTGACTTTCGAATTACTCGGCGGCACCTTCTCGTCGTTCGCCGAGAACAAACGGTCTTTGTCTCTCCAGTCTTGTCAGTTTGAGCAGCGAAGAGATTCTAACTATTCCTCGATCTCCTCACTTCATTCTGTCCATCTTGCATGTCAGAGAAGCAAAATAGTTAGTGGAACGGAGAGAATGGAGACCGAGTCATGCCTCGTTCTCTTCGTTCCTCTCCCGATCTCCGGTCCTCTCCTCCTCCTCGTCGTTCTCCTCGTCAACAACCGATTCTGCACACAGACCTCGGCGTGTTTTTCCCCTCTGGACAGTCATCCAGTCTCTTTTCCCGCGTGTTCTAGGTCTTCTTCTCTCTCTCGTTTTTCTCATTCGATTCAGGGAAGAAATTCACATAAAGAGCCGCTTTATGATATTCTTCCACGTATTCTTCCTCGTTTTCTTTCGATTGCCATTCGATTCTTCCTCCTCCTCCTCTCTTCTTGCTCTTTCTTTTCCTCCTCTTCCGGAAGTCTCGTACTTTACCCCCATCGCATCACTCTTTCCCCTCCTTCCTCTAGCTAGGACAACTGTTTATCCCACGTGAGCATTCCTCCATTCTTGTTGTATCAGCTAGGCGACGTCAGATAGTGGAAAGTTTAGATTGTGGAAAGATCGAACGATCGTAGTAAGAAACCATAGTTATTGATATTACAGGGTGTCTAAAAAGTACTTTGACACACACTTTTCCTAATATCTCACGAACCCATGAGGCACACGAACTTATGTTAGACTCAAACATAGCGCACTTCTATACCTTCCATCTATGAAGGTTAGATCCCGATCAGTTGAATATATCCAATTGAAAGGAGCGAATTTTCACTTGCAAAAATGTGCTGGTGGCCCACTAGCTGCTATAGGTGCTGTTATTTATTTTGAAGCGTACCAGAAAGCAGTCCATCCCAGTTCGGCGCAGGATATGAAGGTAAACCACGGAGCTGCCTATAGCACGTTACCATTCAGGTGCAGGTTCACACAGCAGAGAATTATATATTTTTAAAGATGCTCCAACAAATGAGAAAAATTAAATTCTAAAAAGTTGATTTTCCAGAACTCATACTTAGAATAGCACGACTGACTTATAAGTTCGAAAGGTGAGATGTGCCGCAGAACAGTGATTTTTCATAGCATTTTCAAGCTGTAACAGCGGTGGAAACGGCGTAATTAAAAATCGTTTCTTTCATCATTTTTATCGGAAACTGAGCTGTCATTTTTTGTCCTAATCCGGAGGAAGCATACGAAACTAATTTAATGACGCACATGTGCACTCACATGGTTGTACTACATGTGAGAAAAAAGAGAACATTCTACTTCCATCGCTTGAACATTTGCGCTAGATAAATCGATCAAGAAATTTAATGGGCCATTTGGCAAATATTTTTCAAAAAAATGTTTCACGAAGCCAGCGCATCTCTGAATCAAATATCATTTTCAGTAAAATAGCCCAAAGGATGCGTGTCAGGATAAAAATATACAGAATGTTTAAACTTCATCGATGAAGCTTTTGTATAATGTTGAAAAAATATTCGTCGATTCAAAATCAGAGGGTGATTTTTGGTTCTAAAATTTTAAATAATCGTAAGACTCGAACTTTATGGATTCTGAAGTTGAGTTTCGAGCACCCAGTAGCTCGGTGCCTCTGCTTTATATGCCTTGAAAATGGGGCCGATCGGATCACTGTGTGAGTATGTGGATCCCAATCAAAAGTGTCAAAGTACTTTTTGGACACCCTGTATGAAGTGGATGATAACGTGAACTGTTCATAGTTCTCGATCAGTGGCTTTGATAAAATTCAAAATTCATTCTAGAAGGTACTCTATGAAGTCAGTTCGCATGAGTTCATAATCAACCACCGTAAGGACTCTCTCTCTCTCTCTCTCTCTCTCTCTCTCCCTCTCCTTCTCTCTCCTCTATTTGATCGTCCTTCCTCCATCACAAGTTCCCCTTCTGACGTCCACATTGTATCTCATCGGAATGTTTGTTCTCTCCCTCGTGGCCCCTTATTTTTCCGCCCTCTTCAGCCCCTATAAAATTGCTTTTCGCCCACCGTCCCTCACAAAATAGCTTCTACTACATGAAAGTGTCCAGAATCATTCAGATGCATCATATTGACCTCTATCCACCCTTCCCCTTCTCCCCTCTAGCTTCTCCCTCCTCCACACTCCTCTATAAACAGAGCCATCACGAGTCTCTTCTCTCTTCTCCTCAAGCGGGTTCCGAACGGAGCCTAGCTACACTATGTAGCTGGATCCTGACTGGAATTTGAGTATTCTATCTATGCCATCGACTTATCTGTCAATTTTCAAACTGTATTTTTTTTCACTCACTACCGATGCGACACTGAACAGCATTTGTTCAGAAGCTCAAATCGATTCTCTGAAACGTATCTTCTAAATACTCAAATCTTTCTCAAGATTTGAACCATACCCAAATTTTCATCTTTTATTGTTTAGCGAAAATCAACATTTTATAAACACTTTGATGTTTGATGATTCATAGATGTTTAATTTTTGTTCAGATTTTTTTAATGTACGGGTAGCTGTAACACTGGTCCGTAGTCTTCTTCTGATATCGATAGTGAAACATATCCCCTTTATACCTTGAGCCTCCTTCCCATGACCCGAGTCCATCACGTCATTTCCAATCACAACAGCCGCGACTCCTCCCTCTCATCCCCCTCCTCTCTCTTCTCCCACTCCTCAGTCCTCTCCACCGAGAGACTCGAAGGAGGTTGATCAGTTGGCCCTACACTTTGTCCTCTGTCGTTTCAAAGGCTGACCGAAGGAGTTAGGGATGCGGGCTTTGACCAACTCTGCCTGAACTATCAGTCTCCATACGTAGCATTCTATTCTGGGTATCTCATAACTCCTTCTTCCGCTTCTCCAATCTGTTTACCCTCCCTCTCTCCACGTGGTTCCTCTCTCTCTCTCTCTCTCTCTCTCTCTCTCTCTCTCTCTCTCTCTCTCTCTCTCTCTCTCTCTTCTCTCACGTCGTCACACCAACTTATCGGTTCCAGACGATCACGACAATCTGGAGAATACAATCTGTTGTAGTGTCTTTTTCCATTTTGCACGCCGGCGCGCGATGAACGACCAACATTACGCAATATAAGGAACCCTTGCAATTAGTCATTGACATGCCCTAACTTTACTACAAATATTCCCTCCGGATGCGCGATTCGCTTAGTAGGAACGATGATTCATAGATCAAAATACGGGCTGCTGTCTACTAATTTTGTACCTTTTCACCTGATACAGTGACGAGAGAGTGTGCGAAATCGAGAGAGTTCGACCCATATGCTCACTTCCCAATCAGCACGTTCGCTCACGAGTTCAGGAAGCGGGAAAGCGTCAGCATTTCTCGTCACTCACTCCTATCACTCCCTCACTTTCTCCCTCCACTAACAGTTGTTCCACTCATTGTACTGATAACGACCAACTTTCTCCCACTCTTGGACCTCCCATCAGAATGATTGTTCTCTGGGCCCTTTGTGGATTCTGTGGTCTCCGTCCTCTTGCCTCCCTCTAGTCTGATGGCTCTTTGGTCTCTCCACCAGGAGACAACTGTTGATCTATCGATACTATGATATTCTGGCTCCGCCCATTTTCGTGATCGGTTTCAGTCTCGAGTCTGTGCCAATTCTGTGACTGTTTTTGAAGTCTTTGGCCGTTTTTAAGAACTAACAAATTCAGTGCACTATCCTTCCACTCATTATCGTTCCTCACGATCTTCGCTCCATAATAATATTCGCACAGTCACTGATCAGCCTCCGTCAACAGGGACCACGTGGGGTTGTGTTCCCCTCTAACGGCGCCTATTTCGTCAGCAGTCTGACACGGTAAACAGTTGTGTCACTAGCCACGCCTGATCGGACCCCGACCCTACTAGATCAAGCCTCGTGGCTGGCCGCGTCTCTTCTTTTCGCACACTCTCTCGTCAGTTAGATCGACTAGAGACAGGGGTAGACGAAAAGCCGCTGCTTGCTTCTGACAACCCTCTCCTCCCCACACCTCGTGATTCCCTCCACTGCAAATAAACAAAGTGGCTGGCTAGACAGAATACTTTGCCCCGTCTGGAATCTGCTTCTGCAGCTCTTTGGCCAAAGGTTTCACCGATTCATACTCAATACTTTGGAATTTGCCCATCACTTATCTCTACTTTTATCACAAACTGACAATCACCTTAGCGCCTCTCGAGCCTCTCCAGCACTCTTCTTTCTGCTACGGAATGTACTCTACACGCGCGCGCGAAAATAGTGTTTCTACTTCGAAATCAAGATTTGAAGATCGAAACTTGCAAGAATATGGGGCAAAACAGTGGCGGAGCTGGGAAATAAGAGGTCGAGAATGAGAGGAGATGCTTATCGGCGTCTGAATCTCAGTTAAGTGCGCGCACTCTACGCGAACATCAGGAAGCAATCAGAGGAGGAAAGTGCGAAGTGACGAGAGAGTGTGTGAATCGGAGAGAGTGGAGAGAGAAAGAGAGAGAGAGGAGGTGACGCGTCGCGTTGATAAGGAGAGAGCGGCCATCCCGGAGAGGGAGAAACATGCGAATTATCAGGAGGAGGCGGGGCGATCCTCTTATAAAAAGGGAAAGTGCCCAGATGATTCTGCCTAATGGAGACGACTGTTCTGGGGCTCTCGTTGACCTGCGCGTACTTCTTTGATTCTTTCCATTGCCCATCACATGTTCCTTCATTTCACACTATTTGTGTTCAACCATAATTGAAAGAACATTATTTTGGAAGTGACGCAGTGCCATCTTTCTGTAGTCCTGCCCTTTTCTTCTTGCACTAATCAGTTTACTGTTGATGGCTCCATCCACACTGTCCTTTCTCACTGTGGTCATCCAATCTCTCTCCATCTACCCTTCCCTCTCTCTTCTCTCTCTGTTTCTCTTCCACAATTGCCTCCGTTCGCGATTTCATCTACCGCGCGGCACTTATAAATGGCGAAATAATAGTTCCATTTACAGGATTTCTCAACTCCTCAACCCGCTACAAAAGTTCGTTCTTTGCCCGATTTCCACACTCACTTCGAATATGTCCACGTCCGCCAGAGAAGCCGAGAGGTTCGTATACTTTCTTATTTTAGTTGTACTTTATTTATATTTTGTAAAATAATTGATGTTGTTCAGGCAAATCGCCAACTACTGTTCATCCCCATCAACTTCGAGATCGGGGGAACCAGAGGAGAAGATTACTCTGAACAAGGATTACCTCGATGAAATCCTGAGGAGTATGGTCGCCCATTGCGCTATTTCGGATGCGAGAACAATGAAGGTGCGAATTTTTTAAACATTTTTGGGGTTTCTCGAACTGTTCTTGTTGCAAATGCAAGGTTTCTCGACCGAAATAGGCACCAACTTAGTCAATTTGGCGCTGACTCACCCATTGTAATCATCACAATCACTTACTCTTCCGATAACTATTCTTATCACTGCAATCAATTGAGTTAGTTCATGTTAGCAACAACGTGAGTCACTGTTTTCGTCTTCCCTTCTACTCTGCATTGCACACAATCCTTCTCTCTCTCTCTGTTCGACCCCCAGTGTCGATCGAATCTTTTGGTCACTTCTCCACATGGAGAGAGGACGACACACTACTCTTCCCCTCTCTTCCCTCCCTCTCTCTCCTCTCCCTTCCCCACCATGTGATTGATCAGCCTGAACTTTGCGCCGTAGTCTAGCAGTTTCGCTCGTTTCTTCCCATCTATGAGCTCAAGCTCGATAACCTTCCCCGCGATCTCTCATAATCTCTAACGCGAGAAATAGTGTAGGAGGAATTCTTTCGCCGACAACCTCGCCTCTCACCAATTCTCTCACCAATTGATCAAATGCCTTCGAGGCGCCTCTGCCACCTCGTGGCCTCAGGAATTTTGCTATTGGCACGTTTTATAGTGGCTGCGTTTTGCCAAGTCTTCAACTCTCCTCGAAACCTTACACACCAATTCTTCGCCCCACTCAGTCTTAGGGGGCAAAGTCTTCTCCTCTATCACACACTGCACTATGACGATTGGGATATTGCAGTGTTTTTGTTTTCCCAAACTTCTTGGCCCCTCTCATCACTCCGGACTCTCTCGCATGATCACGAGGGGTCGTAAGAATCAGTGATTGTTTACGCCTCCATCGGATTCCCTGCCTGGGAAGAGAGAATCAAACGTGCAGAGTGCGGGGAATTCTGACCACCTGTTGTCCCTTAGGATCCAATCAGCATGAATATTACACAAGAGACTACAAGATCACTCGTTTCTCTGTCTGGCTAGAGAGCAGAGTGATTGGGGAGACGGAGGGTTGTAGTCCACGTTGTGGAATACAGGGCAGAGTACGACTCTGTTGCGATGGATGATAAGGAGTGATCAACTGATAGTGATAATTGCCTGTCGACGCCACTCTCTCCACGTGGTTCATCCCTCCTTTGGGGGACTTTGCGATCGCTTATCAGCCTTTCCGTTGATCTGATCAATCAATCGGAAGCGTAGTATAGAAATCAAATTAGGAAAGCGCGATATTTCGCAATTTTGCCAAATTTTCAACACTTCGATCAGTGATTGCCAATGCGGCACACCGCCGGGCGAAAGACGTAAACAGAAGTAAATTAGTGCTGACCATAAATCATTCGAGTGCGATAACACGCCGATCAGGATTTACCCTGTTTGGAATGAATTTGTAGTGACTGCTGTAAAAATGCATGTTTGGCATTGAATTCGCAAAATCAGTTGAAAAAAACCGTACGATAATAATAAATTAATTGCAGAATCTGCACCCGATCGCCGCCAATGCCTACGGCCACGCAATCAGGAAGCACAACCACTTGCGGGTTGCCTTCCACGAACCGCAGAGATTCAAGATCGTCGGAGGGAAGAAGGTCGACCTCTCACCGCCCATCTCAAATGTCTACGTCCAGGTGTGTTTCATGTTTCATGCAAATGCAGAATGGAATGGGGTTGTTAGTACCACTTCTACTCGTTGGTTTCGTAAAATTAAACAATATCTAACTAAAAACATGCAGGGCACTCGCTGCTCCTCTGACGCCGACGTGGTGGAGATGGTTGAATCGCTGATCTCATCGATGACTTGCATCTCTCGTCTCTCACTAGTGATGGAGGACACGGAGCAACCCATCTTCGCTACTGTGATCGAGAAGCTCATCGCTGCTCGTGAGTATTCAACTTAATTAACTAACCAATTTGTTAATTATTTAATTATCTAAATTCATTAATTGCAGCGAACGTCAAGCTCGAGGTGCTGCAGTGCAAGAGGAGCTCGGGAGGCAAGCAGATCTCTCTGCTCGTCGACCTGATCAAGTGAGTGGTATGGAGATAGGGATACGTCGTCTGTCGAAATAACGATGCACTCAATGATAATCATCGTCATTCAGGGCCAATGTGGACACTCTCCGCATCCTCGGTCGTGTGGGCGTTGCCGAAGCCGCCCGGTGTTTCTCAGACAAGGTGAGCCTTAACGTGCCTATCCACGGTGTTCCTACCGTAACCATTAGTAAACGTCGCCTAATTCAATTTTTCTTCAGATCAACCTCGAGCGACTCTCCCTGATGACACTCGACATGAACATGGGATCAACTGATTTCGAGATCAAGGACGAGTTGATCAACGTGCAAAAGTGAGTAAATGTTCCACTGTACGACGTTTCTCAAGCCTCACCATCTCCTTACATCACCTCTTTCCAGTTCCGGAGCCAAGTTCGCCCATCTCTCGTACACTTCTTTCGAGGGATTCGACCCGACTGATGCACGCATGCAGGTTGGTACTTTGAATGAAGCATCAAAATCTTGGGAAAACAAAAAGACCCGTTCTAAATGATGATATTCCAGGAGTTCCTGACCACCTGTGGTGTCAAGTCTCTCCGTCTGACGATGATGCACGAACCGAAGATCGCCAAGAGACCCGAGGGACATCCCGTCGGAAAGGTACTGTACACTCCAAATAAATCAGTGCTCGATAACCGACCTCCTCTTTACCGTATCCCTCTTCAGGTTCGCGGTATCACTCATCTCGAGATCGGAGAGGTCGTGGAGAAGCCCGCTCACTACAACAGATTGATTGTGCACGAGAAGATCTACAAGAAGGTACGGTAGTTTCACAATAATCATCTATCGATGGCTGATTTTATTTGTTGAAATGGTCTAAAATGGTGTTTCCAGGTCTTCCCGAACGTCGGTCACATCACTTTCTTCCAGAGCTGGTGAAGATGTACTATTTTGTAAATATTATTATTGTGAGTATGTAGTATTGTGTAAATACTCTTGATGGTTGTTGATTATTTCGTTCTTTCACAAGCCTTTTCCCTACACAAACACGTGCTCTCTCTGCATCATAATACCCTTTTTCCTTTGATCTACCCCTTTCCCGAAATTATTATTGCACCCTCTTTCATCGATTATTTGTACCCCTCTTTCACTCAGTTGTTGCGCCTTCTTGACATTGACATAACAGTGCTTTAGAGATTATTACCTGTGCAATCGCCGTGTACATTTCAGTCGTAAGTAAATGAAGGTTTTCTGTCTGATGCATCCTTTCCAAATGGGAAGTATTGTACGCAATTCAAACAACGCAGTAAGTGATGAGTATGTATGAAACATATGAAAGGCAAATGCTAAATTCGACTCAAAACCCGCAAGTTTCAGTCTTTTCTCACAGTCTTCTGAGCTCATCACCACCAAATTACAGTTGGCATCTCTCCTCTCTTCTCTCTCTTCTTCTCTTCTCTTCCATTCTCCTTCTTCGTCCAAAACATTTCCGACTCTTCTTCTCCTGTTCACGCCCGTTCCACACACTACTGCACAATTACTGAGCAGTATCGGGCTTATTTTTGAAACCACCCCGCTTCCGCGTCCATGATTCATTCGAGAATTCCCTTGATACCAGTGTATGAGTCACAGAAATAAGAACATTTCCCATGTATCGCTCATCAAGGAGGTTCACAGTTGTATACAGTTCTTGAAACATATTCGGTTCTCATTGAAATACGAGAGTCTGCGTCCTGTCAGTGTCCATACATCTCTCCAGCTCCCCAGACGATCAATCCGTCCTTGCGTCTGAACAATAACTGACATCGTAGTTCTGGCATCCCATCCCTATTACTTCATCATCCTGTGGCTGCGAGCTATTATTATTGTAGGACGGCCTATACGATGCCAGTTCGTTTCAAACCAGATCTTGATTTCTCTGACGCATTTTTCCACCACCTCTAACCCCTCCTTCGTCACTCCTCAACAGTGAGGTCAATCATGAGCACAGGATTGGCCTCCAATCTCCTTTTCGACCCAGAGATTCGCCGTTTCGGATTTGGTTAGAACGCGCCCACGAGATGTGATTACACTATCTTATCCAAGCATGGTCTGACCCTCTCCACTCCCCATGCTCTCTCGTTTCTCTGACCGACGATAGAACATTTAGAAAAATGAAGTTTACCCTATGTGCTCTGCTGGTCTTACCACGGTGGTCTTTGAACTCTCCTCTCTCTTCTTCATTCCATTGTGAGGCCTTTCAATTAGCACGAATTAGTTCCGGAGGGAGTTGCACTACGATTGTGAGAAGACGAGAACTGCCCTACGTGCGACTTTCACTGCTTTTTTCCATTTTCTTGATTTTTTGCTCCCATCACTGACAGAAAAATCACTGACGTTTTTTTCCGAATCCAACTAGATAAGCGTATCGTGAAGCACAATTGAGTTCGTCCGAAAAGTTCAAGTGTGATAGTATTTCCTTGTTAGCGCCAATATCTGTATTCTTGTATGTAAATGTTCGTATTTACATACAAAAATGTTCGTATTTACATACGTATTTACTTCATCCACATCCATTCCACCATATCGCCACTACAGTATCGCTAACCTCATCTTCTCCTCGGGGGTCATCATCCATCCCCCAATCAGCTGTTTTCCCTCCCTCTCCTCCTTCATAATGACTCTCCATTCATCTGTTCTCTATCAATCCTCGTATCTCCTCCAGTTGCTTCTTCCTCCCTTCTCTCCTCTACTCAATCTGTCTCGCACTCCTCCTTGGGGACTCTCCCCTCTCTGTCTCTCCTCCATCCCCTCACTCTCTCCTCTGACTCCTGACCAGTGACTGAGGATGGAGGGGAGGGGAGTGGACAGAGAGGGAGGAGTGTGAAATCGGCGACTCCGAGAGGATATGTTGCTGCTGCTCCTCAATGAGCTCTGCGCGATAATAATATCACACTTGAACATTTGTGCAAGTGTTGAGCGAGTTGTGTTTCACACGTCGCTCATCTTTTGATAGTGAGAACAACTTCAATTCAGTCTTGACATTGTTGTAGAATGAAATCCCCATATTTTGCGATCAAATGCGCCACTTTGTAATATTATTTCGTAAAAACAATCCAACCACCTGTTAGCGCAGTGAATCGAGTCGAACCATTCCTCGATCCCTAATCCCACCCGATCTGTTGTGCTCCTTTCTCAGTCTCGCCTCTTCCTCTCCCACATAATTCATCTGCGCGAGCATTGCTCATCCCTTGTATCTTCCTCCGTCTCAGGCAAGGATTCAGCCGAATCTTCGAAGACCAGCTATTTTCCCCGAATACAATAGTGTTTTCACGATTGAAACTAGTCTGTTCATCTCATTTTCTTGAATAGTGTAGTGTTTTCTTGAATGGATTGTTTAATTATTCAGCTAATCACGTTTCGTCGTTCAATTTCTGCTCTGTCTTATGCGAATCTCGCAACAATGGCCGCATAATCGTAGTACACACTCGGAAGTGTTGTGAGGGAAGAAGAGCAGTCAGTTATAAGACGCGCTTCCCTATTGTCAGCCCTCTTGGAAGTCAGAGACTGCGTATCCGAGTGTCGGAATAAGAATGGGCAGTCTGATTGGGAGCTGCGAATCCGGGCGGACCTCGAAAGACGACAGAATGCGTGTAGTGTATCCTACTTCCTTCCTTCCTCGATCTTCTTGTTCGAGTTGGTGTTCAACTGATCTTTCGCTTCTCATCTTCCCATAATTGCTTCCGAGAAAATTGAAAGAGTTTTGTGTTTTCTAACTTCCTCAGTCGGTAGTAGCCTCTTCCCTATCTCTTGTCTCCTTCCGAGTTCATCGGCTAGTTTCTTCCTCCCTTGAGATCGTTCCGTCTTCATTCCTTGATAAGAACGTGGACGGGAACAGGAGATCCACAAAAGATTGGGCATCAGCTGACCATTTTGTGGCCACAACAAATAATTTGGGGTACTTTTGCATCAGTTGAACCGTCTAGGAGTCCTTGAATGATTTCTCAGCATGAATAATTGTTCTGTTTATAGTCTAGTCTGGGATTTCGTTCGCTTGTCGTCTGACCTCGGTCCAAAACAGATTTCGAGCCCTTGAATATTTCATTGCTAAAGTTTCGAGTTCACGACATCTCGAAGTGCGTTGGAATCCGATAGCAGAGACGCATTTCTTAGTGTGTTTGGGCGTATGTTTGACATCGATGTTTGAGAGGTGTTTGGTGTTCGTATCTCAAGACTCATCGGTTATTCCATCAGCAATTGCGATATATAGGAAGCGTATCGCGGTAAATAGATATTAGGCAGATGTTCCCAGGCTGTTTTGAGGAAGCGATACCGACTAGTGAATGAAATGAATCTCTTTCTATGATCGAAGACTAGTAGTGATGGTGCACCGATTTTTGCTCTAATTCTCAGAAATTTGCTGATTTCCAGACGCCATGACGCAAAGTCGAATGATGAATCCTCCTCCCACTTTTTCTCGCGTATCCTCTAATTCGCTGATTTATTCATAAATTCGTCAGTCGCTCTTTGCTTTTGCTGCGATTTTTCTCTCGAGTATCATGAAATGGGAGTAGCTACTTTGGGGGATTTCATTGCACTCATTCCCACACTCATTTAGCCTTTCTCTTCCCGATCTTGTTCCCTTTTGTTGTTCCTGTCATCGGATCCCATCCACTTTGCTTCGGATGCCAATGGAAAGACGGTCGACGATCAAGAGCGGTTCATTGAATCAAGCAGTCGCGTGTATGTTTCACAACGTATTCATCATTTGACTGTTCGAATTCGTTTAACATCATACATGTCCCGTCTATTAGAGCACTCTAGTACATAAATCCAACCCTGCAATTGACAGATTTCCGTTACGTGTGTATCCCATCCCGGGAGTGCACTCCACCTGTGAAAGTGGATCTGGTCACTCCTATTTCATCATCTCCTTCCTCTTCTCTCCTGCAAGATACTTCTCGAACTCCCCGAGGGAATCTCAATGGAGAGTTCGCTCCTCTCTTGCATCTTATCTGTTGCGAGAGCTCAGATTTTAACTCACTCTTTTCGAATGATGTTCTTTGATTCCACTGAGATATTATCAAAATCTTTCATGAATCGGGCACAATTCGTGATCACTTTGCTCACCGTATCCTCCCTGAGCATCAGAGGAAGTCGATCGTCGATAGTAATACCAAATCCTTCACCTTCCTCACCCTAGTGGTCACTCCCGAAGGTGTATTCTTCTCCACCTCTTGACGTGGCTACAACACAAAAATGGGTGGAATAGGAGAGAGGAGAGAGGGTAAGAAAGAGAGAGAGAGAAAGAGGAAGAAACAGAATGGATAATGGACACCTTTGTGGATCCCTTCTCCCATTGTTGAGCCTGCTGACGCCTGCCAGGAAATGAGGAGTCGTTTCCAATTTGATTTATGTGTCTGCTGATTTCTGATTCCATGAAATGGTCAAGAAATTACTAAAATCATTTCAAACTGCTGAACAATTCCTCATTTGTTGTGGGCTCTGTTCGTTTTGCCTCCGGATGAGTCCACTCCCTTCTCAGTCCCTCCCCCCCCCCCTCCTCCATCTCCAATCCCTCTTCATGCCCACAGGACAGCAGGGCTGTCAACTGCAGAGCCAAAGCACTTTGTATATTCTTAGGCTGTAGTTTTAGTAGCCCTCCAGTCCATCAGTCCAGTTGTCAGTTCTGCGAGATCTCGCACTTTTCAATGTACTTCCATAATTTTGGGCATTGGACAAGTTCAGTTTGTCCTTCGACTCCAGTGTACAGAATAGCCTTAGTACAGTTCACCACTCAAATCCGTGTTCACCTTACCCATCCCATAAATCGGTCATCTCCCATCAGGTGTCTCATCCCTCTCCTCTCCTCCTCTCCATCCCATCTCAGTCCTTCTTCCTCTTGTCTCCGTAGACACGAAGACAAGATTTCCTCTTGTTGTTTCACTCACTCACACTCACTTTCCTTTTTGTCTTTTGTGCTTTGTGTTGAAGGGACACCACAGATCGACACTGATCGATTAGTATCGGATCTGCTTGAACTTTGATTTTTCCAGCCCTGTTACGTTTCATGAATTATGTAAATTATTGACTTTAGTTGATATGCCATTTTGGCATTAGCTTCTGTCTCTGGAATTTTACCATTCAACCTTCTTAAAACAAATGTGCGTCGAATCTTGCACTTTTGAGCGATAGAATCAATGAATTGGTGTTTCTGACCCACCCCCAGCTGATCTCCCCATCTCCTTCCATTGTTGCATCTCTCCTCCTCTCATCTCTTTCCATTCCTTGACTGCATGACTGAGCATCTCCACTAACACATACACACGCAACAATCTTATCCTTCCCTTCTCTTTCATCTCTCCTCCTCATTCATTCCCACCTACGTCAGCGAGAAAGAATCGCAACACCAACGATAATATGCACAACATGCGCTAACCTTCTCTATTTATATTATTTTCTCAAGCCATCTAATCGCTCTTTATCCCATTTGCGACTCTGAGATGATGATTCTTTATGGAGAGAGAAGCGAGGGAGGAGAAGGGAAAGGGGGAGGGGACGAAGAGAGAGAATTTATCCAGTTTGCATCTGATTTGCACTGTTCATGAGGATGCTTCGTGTGGAGAAGAGAAAGAATCTTCTCGGATAGTTTTTATCGCGTGAGATCACTGGCCTTTCCTCGTTCCTCTTTGACATTCATCTGATTTATCACAGCCTTCGTTTATCTTTCTCCTTCCTCTTCTTCTCCTCTTCCTTCTTGACTCTTCTCTTCTTCTCCTCCACTTGTTCCTCTCCCTTGTCCCCTCTCTCTTCTCTCCATTCTTCCACTCTTCCATCTCAGTCCATCCACTGGTCAAGATGATTCAATTGACGGCTCCACTACGCAGTTTCGAGTGCCGCTGATTCGCGCGCTGCGGAATACTTACGTTTCAAGAGTTCTGCAAAGTTGCAAATGAAGTTGATTTTCAATGCGATGTGCGCTTCGCTTCTAAAAAAATACATAATCACCTCAGGTTCTGAAAACTGTCCGTAGCGTGCTCCGAATTACAAATCTCATGAGATTGAGGAAGACGTTTTGGGAGATTCCCGTGAACCCTTGCCAGACACCCATTCTGAGTAGTGCGCCCATGAATATTGCAGCCTGCAGCATGAATATACCTCCCATTTAGAGCGCCGAATCAGCTCCAAAATTTCTCGCTCAAGACTGAATAGTATTGTTGCCAAAGACGCCCACTCTACCCGGAAGGTCGTCCTTTAAAAAAGTGCTGATTCAATTACAGATAAATAGTAGGCGTGCGCTCCCATTTCCGTGTTCAAACGACCTTCGCGCTGTGCTGAATTAAGATTGATAGCATACGAAAACATTCATCCCGTACTTCTAAGATCACTATCCTTCCATCCAATCTTCGTACTCCAGTACCAGTTTTACGTTGTCCTCTCAGCCTGCACCTTCCACTAATTCCATTCATTGTCAGTCCATTCTCATTTTCTCCCTCAGTTAGTCCTATCTTGATCTACTCTCTCCACTTCCTCTGATCCCTGACCACCTCTCATTTCTCTGTCGTCCCTCCCGCTCTCTCGCTTTCTCATTATCCCTCAGGGCTCGCGCTAATTTGGCTAACTAGAAAGGGAAGAAGGAAGAGGAGAGGACTTATCTTCTCGTCTGTCACATAATCATCTTTTGTCGTCGGCCGTCTGTTTTTCGAAAATATCCGCTCTCTTGGGCCGTTCAAATGATCGTTCAGGGATATTTTTGCTCGAGAATCTCACGTTTTCTGTCATTATTCTCAACCTTTTCTGTCAAGCTTCGCGATCTGTTCGTTTTTCTCAATTCTTGTGTTTTCGTGTCGAAAATGATCAAAAGTTCTTCAATTTGTCAGTGAATGATCCGGCGGCGGCGATAGGAGTCAGCGACAGTGGCGGATGAAGAAGCAGCCGCCAGACGATGTGAGATGGCCGCCCACCGGCCACACTCTCTCCATTCCACACACTATCTCGCCACGGAGCGAGAGAGCACGGGGATCGGAGAGACGATGTATACTCCTCGCTCTGCTCCTGATGCTGGCTGCGATGCCAGAAGCGGAGGCGGTGATCCTGACGGGCGGCCCTAACTCGTACGCGAGATATCCCAAATGGATGCACTCGTTTGATAATACGATCAATCTCGAGCTCAAGACGAGACAGTCCAATGGTTAGAACAACTAAATTTATCGTTTTGTATCACGAAAAAGGCAAGAATGATCATTGAATCCTCGTTGACGTTGACTATTGCCTCAAATAAGCCAAGTTTATGTGAGGACGCTCCCTTGTCGTCTAATGGGCATTATTCCACTTGAAGAAGTTCCTCTTCCTCATCGATACGATTTATGAGAATATCTTGCAGGTCTGATCTTCTATCAGGACGATGGGAACGTTAATGGCAACTTTCACTGTCTCTCGATTGTCGATGGAATACTCACTCTCGACTTTCGGTTCGTTCTTCGCACTTCTACTGTTTCTGACCGACCTTGAAGCAATATTTCCATACCGTTCTCAATTCCGTCGAGCTTTCATTCAGTGCGATCTAGAGTCAGCCAGATATTGAAAAAAACGCCCTTCTCTCCGTCACTTCGTCCAAAGATCCCAGCTCCTAAAACATTGTTCGCTGTGAGGTCTCTTGAGGATACAATTCATTCAAGTTCAACATCTCAATCTCTCAATTGTCTAGTCGTTCTCTCAGTCTCTCTCTCTTTCTCTGCACTCTCCTCCTTTCGCACACTATCTCGCATCCTCCGATTCTTCCGATTCTCCTCCACAATTACTCTGCCATTGTCCGGTTCGCGTGCCTCGCTTCTCCCAACTCTCAACAGCCAACAAATTCGGGACGATTTTGTACTAGGATCGATGCTATCCGGCGATTAGGCGGCCGCGGATTTCCCGGCTTTGACAAAAGCGAGTGATAAATGGAGGAAGCCGAGTGTCCTCTGGGCGAAGAGAGAAGGAAAAGCCAAAATCTCCGGACAATGAAACAAACGCGCCGCGAAACTTTGATGAATTGCGCCCGAGTGTCAAGCAAAGCGGCGAAAAAGTCGAGGGAAAGGACAGAAATTCTAGAGGAGAGTTCAATGATCAGATTGCAGGTTAGGAGACGACGCGAACGATTTTGGTGCACGAAGGCAGGTTTACTCGATTAGAGTAGAGGAAGTGAAGGTGGATGATGATCGATGGCATGCTGTCACCATACATTTTGTGAGTTTCACTTTATTTTCTGATGCTACTAAAGTGATGGAAAGTTCTGGTGATGCACATAATTAGACTCATGATGATACGTATACTCGCACATACTCCAATCATGATGATACGTACAAATTTAGGTAGTAATAAGTGGGAAATCAATGTATTTCTCAGCACTGGGAGAACGTGAAGTTGACGATGGACCACGCCTATGGCTTCTCGATTATGAACCAGCGATCGACGGGATTCGGAGATCTCGGAAAGAGCTCGGATGTATTCGTTGGAGGAGTGCCCAAAGTGAGTAATCTCTTCTCCTCTCTTCCAAGTTCAGTTTGGTTTTATCTTTCATTCGTTACTCGGATGCATAAACTCAGCTCGTCAGATTCGCTTCTCTGTACGACCGATCCTAGTTATGAGAGGCTACTGCAGTATCCAGTGTGCCCTTGTCCGCCCTCTGATCTCCTCCCTCTCTCTCTCCACTCCGGGGGCGCCTCTTTTGTCTCTATCAGCTGCCATAATACACGAAGCCAGCACTCCCCAAAGCATCGTAAAGGGAGTTTTCCTCCCCTTCCTCGGCCCCTCACTGACACCCTAAACTCGTGTAAGAGATAAGGGACAACCATAATTGATGCACTCAGTTTAGTCGGCAGTCAAAGTCTGCAGAGAGATACACGTCATGTAGTTGCAAGGGGGTGAAGGGACAGAGATCACAAGTGAACCCAATCCGGTGTTTGATACTCTCACTGAGATGATGAGAATCGTACCCTGCACCTCCTCCCCTCCTCCTCCTCTTGCACTGCCTCCCTCTCCCTCTCAATGATTACCCTCACAAGCGGCATGCATAATCGGAGTCATTTGGAGGGAGTTGAAGAGGAATCGGATGTACTATTATTAGAGAGGAGGGATTGGGTACGATCGTAGCTGAGACTAGCATAGTTTCACGACCATGATAAAGCAATTGATTTCTTCGCCATTATTGAGGCAAGAATGGGTGTGACACATCAGAAAGGGATCTTTGAATGCCGGTGACCAAATATCCGTCAAGTTCCTGAATCCGTTCTATTGTTCTCTTCCTCCTTCTCTTCTATCAATCTTCGTCTCTCCGATCGTTCACCGCTCTGTTTTCTCCCTTCTTCTCCTTCTTCACCTCAAGGGATTCCCTATCATTCACTAAACGAGCCAGTCGCCAAAACAGCAGATTATCGGGTTATATGGGGATGCGAAATAGAACAAATAAATCTAAGTTAGACGGGAACGTTTTGCAGCAGCAAGACTAAAAATAACGAAGTTACCACACATTTGATAAAAATAAGGAGACGAAGAGAAATGAGCATCAAATCTCAGGATCTGCACATCCTTCCCGTGATGTCTTCTCCTCTCCGTCGATACACGAAGAATCTCGCAGGGAACATCCGCAATCTCGTCTATCGACAGTATCCCCAGGTGAGTTTGTCTTGCTGTGACTGAGTGAATGGAATGACCTCGTACCCTTTAGAAGAAGTTGAAGACGGGAGAATTCGATCGGGTGAGGTGTGCCTAGTGTGGCTTCACGATCGCATGAAACTGACTTATTATCGAAAACATTTTAATATTCGAAACCTCGAGTGGCATTGACAGAGAATGCGCTGGATTGCACGCAACACATCATTTTCAAGATTAACTGAAGTTTTGAGTGGCTTTACAAGAGGATGCATTGAATGCATGCGATGAGACAGTTTTTTGGGGAGTTTAATTTAAATTTTGAAGGGGATGTCGTCTCCATCGCTCATCGAGGGTCAGGGAATCCGACAGAACGATGATGACTACTGCAGACCCGCGGCGGTTCGTTTATTTGATTATGTAAATTTATTAAAAATATTGATTCAGGTCTCATCCCGAGAGTCATTCAAGTGCCTGCACGAGGGAAAGTGCTACAGGTTTGCTATCCCTTCGAAATCGATCTGTTTCATTGCTAGCTTATTTCAGCTGCAAAATCGCAAGCGCAATGCGATCCAGGGAGCATAGTCCAAAATGAATAAAATGAAATATTGCAGCAGCAACGAGGGCGCTCGCTGTGACTGCACGGAGACTGCCTTCGAGGGGAAAGTGTGCGAGTCGGGTGAGTTGAGAGATCAAAGATCACTCTATCACTCCTAAATATAGTGACTGGCCGAACAGTGGGCTCTCGCAGAACGCAAGTGCCTTGAATACGGGGAGACCCTTACCTCCTATCACTGTCCATCATATTCATGCCACTGGAGAGCTTTGTACGCTGCATAAAGTATGATGAATTGCAGAGAAACCAGACGGAGAACTGTCGCTCAAAGGCCAGGAGTGGGTTGGATACGACGCCGAGAAGTATGCTGGAGGTGAGAAAGTAGAGGATTAGAGATCAAAAATCAATCTCCTCCCTCACAATCAGGTGTGATTCGAACCAAGAGGGAGAACGTCACTCTACAGTTCAAGACCGTCCACGGTAGTGCCATGCTCTTCTTTGCGGGAGATGATCAGGTGAATTCTCCATCTTTAGATGCTTTCTTGCACAACTTAGATTCGAAACAGGTTTCGTGTTGTAAAATATTGGTTGAATTGAAAACAATAAATGTTTGCAGAACTTTCTCCACCTCGGAATCGAAGACGGAGCGATGATAGCTACTAGCAAGTTCGCGGGGAGCGATGCGAGAATGGTTAGTTGACGAGCATTCTAACAGTTCTTGGAAGACCAACTGTTATTCTCTATTAAAACTCCCTTCGATGACGTGACAGGAAGTCTGGCACATGAATGATCAACATTTCAAGGTTCGCATCTTCAACGTCCTTCCTACTTCACGCTACGACGACGATACGTGGCACACAGTAGTGTTGGAGAGGAATCTTAGAATGGTTTGAGATATTTGATCTTACCACCATCGAAACAGCTAAAATCAACTTCTCTACACAAGTCTATCCCAATTCTCGCTTGCTCTCTTCAACTCCTACTTCTCTTCTTTGGCTTGTCTTCTAACCGAATTGCTTTGAGCTCACAACTCTCTTCCATTTCTAACAATTTTACGATTGCAATTCTCATTCAATCAGTCAATTTCTAGCACACAGACCGAATTTCCGCCGTTCACGTAAGTTTTCAGCAGCCGAGCACCATTGCACCTTTTCTCTTTCTTTCTTGAGCACGCGAATTGGAATATTCTAACTTTTCGATCAACTCAGCTCACATTCGTACTTAGGCTTTCCTTTCAGTTGCATTTGAGTTGGCTGTCAGCATTCTTTCGGGTTTGCAGTGGAGTTGGCGAATCGGGTTATGAACCTTCCACTCTTGAATTCTCTCCTGCAAAGACTGAGTTTTGAAGGGCGTTACCCGATTTGCAAATTCTGATTTCGAGTGAACTTTCACGCTTCTTCTGAATCTATCGCACCCGAGCAAAGATATTTTGGTTTTCTGAGTTTTCTGGGCTTTCCAGGGCTTTCTTTTCCCTGATAAATACAAAAAAATTCAGATGACGCTAACTGTGGATGGAAGGAGGGACGAGATCAGTCAGTACGCACCTGAGACAGGTGGGCAAAACGTTAGTGTGTGAGATCTCGTGAGCTTTTCAGACTGGATTTCTCATTCATTCGCTTACGTCGGCGGAACTCCGAAGGATCGAAGCTATGCAGCAGCCGTGTCGAGAACACCCTTCCGGGGATGCCTCAAGACGGTTAGATTTCGCATTTTTGTTTGCACATGAATCAAGATATAATCGGAAATGATAAATCGAGTCGAAGTAATGAATGAACTATGAAACCTATCACATTTCTTGGGTTCACATTCTAAAACACGAATGGCTGAATATTATCAGGTGATCTATCGCTCAGCTGCGATCGCCCTTCCCTTCGTCCAGCTATCAGATCGGGGATTCGGATTATCGCTCATGAGAACTGGTGAGGACTTTCACTTTTTTAAGCCCGTGAACGATTGCCTTTTCTAACAATGATTCTAGATATAGGCGCAAATGTAGCTGTAATGCAATATAACTTTGTGATAATCCACTCATCATCAGGCGGTGAGCTGTCCTTCTCCTGTTCCTCTCCCTCTGCTCCTCCGGATGTTCTCTCCTTCCTCAAAGCAGACGTCCATTCCCACATCCAACTCTCCAAGTGGAATGCCATGAATAGCGGAACACTCTGTGGGTCACCCATCTCTGTCTGCCTTGCACTAGGGCGACCAGGGTTAGGGCGAGGCTATTTTGGTTTCTTTGTTCGCAAATAGTTTTTGATGAATTGATAATTTTAGCATTCCACCTTCGACCACTCGATAACGATGGTCTTGTGCTGTTCCATGGAACGACCCAGGTGATTACTTTTCGAAAATATTTATGTAAATTGAAATTTAATTACAGGGAGGGGACGACTACGTCGCATTCGAGCTCATCGACGGCCATCTCTTCCTGGTGCTCAATCTGGGGTCGGGAGCTGTGAGATTGCAGGTATTTTATTTGCTCAATGTTCGCAGATGGTGAACTCCGAGACGAGATATACATTGATGAGTGCATGCTTCAGACAACCGCACATCGTCTGACGGAGGGACACGCGTGGCACTCAGTGCAGTTGGAGAGGCAGGGAAGGTGAGCATCTTACTACTCCATTCACTACTCAATTCTGCCGGTCTAGAGATATTGTGCTGGTTATTGATAGTTCAAATCCCAGTGTCGCGCTTCTAATCAGTTATTCTAACGTCAATCACTGAATCCATCTCCAATGTTTGCCCTGGCCATATCCAGTACCTCTCCTCTCGCACGGAATAATCCACCATTGTACTACCACTGGTAGACTACTGGTTCCTAAGGCTTTTCTTTTCCTTTAGTTTATCACATAAAATTATCATCTTCGTTCAGAAACGGACACGTAATCGTCGACAACATCAAAACGGACTTCAGCACGCCTGGAGTCTCCGCCAATCTTATTATTGGTTCGTTATTTCCGCATTCCGTGGCGTATCGTGCATTGAAACCTGAAAGAAAATACCATTTACAGTCAGATCATGAAGCATATTCGAATATTGTAATTTTGATCGATTATGAAGAGGAATAAAAGCGAATCTTCCATTTCAGACGATCCGATCTTCCTCGGAGGTGTTCCTGCCAACGCTAATCTGCAGTTTCCATCCGCTGTCTGGTCAATTGGATTGAGGAAGGGATTCGTGGGCTGCATTAAGGTCTCATTAATATGCAGAAGGAAGATTTGAAAGTTTCTAATTTTTTCAAAGTTTCTCAAAGTTCTACGTAATCATTGCAGAACGTCCGCTTCAACGGCATCACAAGCAAGATCTCAGCGGCGTTCGAAGCGCAGAACACAACTGGTAATACTACAATTCGATTGATTCATCTGTGTTTCCGAAGACTTTCTTAGATGGAGATCAATATCATTGACAGTTAGTCTTTGTTGAATTAGTAAGAAAAAATAGAGTATGCACATGACCTCGATTAAAAATTTGAGGTATCTCCGTTGGTTGCTCTCTCCCTTCCACTCCCATCGATCACTGTTCCACCTCTCCCTGCCAGAACTTCGGCCATTGCGAGAACGCATTCGGAACGTTTAAGTGCGATTGCGCCCACACAAATATGGACGGAATGACGTGCGCTCAAGGTAGAGTTTGGTTCGAAAATAGGGACTTTCAATGAATTCCACGTTTTCTTCGTCCGCTTCTGTTAGGACCATGAACATATTTCATGGATCTTATTCTTCCAGATCCAATCCCCATCGACGTCGACGGTCAATCTCCCATCCTCCTCACCCTTCCTCGTGCATACTCGAGTGAAGCGGAGAGTGTCGAACTGCGATTCAAGGTATCTAATTCTGTTTTTCAGTGATTAGAATAACTTATTTACAGACGGACACAGCAACTGGAACACTACTCGACACGCGCTGTCTGTCCAATTCGACATCGAGGTAACTGGTGCTTGCAAGCTCAAAATCTTGTCATAAACGGTCATTACAGGCTCCGAATCGCCCTGGTGAACGCTCAACTCCAACTCGAGCTCAACTTCGGGAGTGGGAAACATGTAAGTTTCAAAGGTTGCATTTCTGCCCAAGTCATCCTATACTTCGATCAGGAGTGAGACAGAAATCGAATTCAAAAATAATCCACCTCTCAGACATTCAAATGGGGAGCTCGACTGAACGACAAGCAGATGCACACGATTCGAGTGAAGAGAAGAGGAGAGAAGTTGCTGCTGTATCTGGACGGAAAGTGGGAGAGCGTCTGTGAGCACTTTTTCTGTCGTATTGAGCAATGGACTCACTTCCTAATTTCCATCCATATTTCACATTGAATTGAAATGCTCGCAGATGGAAAGAAAAGTCCCAGCCTAATCTTCAGTCCGCGCTAGAGAGTCTTGAATGGGAGATCGAGGGAGAAGGAAAAAGTGCAATACGACTCCAGAAGGAGCGTTTTTTTTTGCGAACGCCTGAGAGGGTCTCCATCGCTAGCTCTAGTTTCATTCCCTGAAAATGTAGTAGTTGTTAGTTTTGCGTGCGTAATGACTTGTCAACGCCATTTTGCAGACTTTCTCCCCTCGAAGACTCTCGTACTGGAGATGGACGAAATCTCGGCTGGTCACTCCCTCACAACGGGAGAGAAGAGCGGACCCATCGATGAGTCCTTCCAAGGACAGGTAAGTAGCTTCTTTTTGAAGGAAAATGGTGTTTCAGAGTCTCACTATTAGCTAATGATAGCGTAACTAGCTAGCCTACTGGGTTGATGTTATTTCATCGCTATCTTATCGTAATCAATGCGGATTGTATCCTTCTGCTCACTGAGCGTATCGCCTTTCAAGCAAAATTCCGTCGTTTATTCCCCTCTTCTTCGTCTTGTCTTCTACGCATTCTCTCAGATTCCATCAGTCTAATGAGAACCTTTCTCTTCTCTGCTCCTTTATTTTCGCGAAAAGAGTGCGTCTGACATCGACGGTCTCTGTACTTCTAGAAATTCTTCTGCTTATGGCGTTTAAAATGCGGCCATATATTTCTTTCGTCTGTTATGATTTCCGCCTAGCTCGTTATTCGATACTACGAGTCTCTTTGAGTCTCCTCGCCTCTTCTCGTTACGTGTAGAGATGAAATAGTGCGCTCTCACGAAACCTCATTCTGCAAGGAGGGAAAAGGGGCTCGAATTCATTGCATCGTTACTTTACGCGGATCTTGCCTGTCCTCCGATTAGTAACCAATTAGCGGCTCTCGCGGACCGGATAATAGGCTTCATCTCCTCGCCGTCTCTTTCAGTTGTACACTGCCGTCGTCAACGACTACGACCTTCTGGAGAAACCGAAGAAGGAAGGAGTGATGACACACTCTCACCACCCCAAAGCACCGTTAGTTGACCAATTCTGACTCTCTTCCTGGATGGGAGTGGCCACTCTAGAGACCGTTGGGGTCATCAAGCTCGAAAAAACGAGGGATAATTTGAAATAAATAATCTTTCAGGAAAGCCCTCAAGCACCAATCCCTATCGTTCTCGAACGCCTCAGGCTACGCCCGACTCCCGTCTGCCATAGTGAGTTTGCCAATCTTTGTTTCAAAATCACGACATTTTCCAACTTTCTTCACTACTCATCCGGAAACGATCCAATTTCATAAAAGAGAAGAACAATGCACCCGAATAATGCATCATCCTTTCCAGTCCGATTCTCTTCCCGGTCCCTTCCGTATCTCTCTCAAGTTCCAAACTCTCGTCCGTCACGCTCTCCTCCTTGCGACTGTCGCCCATGAAACGAGGAATGACGCCCTGTCGATAGAGATTATCAATGGACGGTCAGCGGTTTTTATTAGTTTTTTTGGAGACACAATATCCCAGGGTAATTGTGGAACGAAGTGAGCGAAGTCATTTATGAAATCGATGAAACTCAATCGAGTTTGCAATAAGATGGAATGATTTCAGTATCAAGTACACATATCGCTCTCCCTCTCACGAACATTCCGTCCTCACGCCCACTCTTCCCCACGAGAAACACCTCGCTGACATGCGATGGCACTCCCTTTTGATCTACCAGGTAATCAATAAATCTGCCGTATACAGATCGGTAATCAATACTTCATCTCAGGACCCAAAGTCGTTCGAGCACATCATCATGGTGGACAACACGACGACTCATCTGGCAGTGAAAGAGAGGAAACGGGCCAAGATCGCTGGCGATATCTGGATAGGTACGGTATTGCAATGAGCACGGTAGATTATCGATCGATTCCAGGCGGTCTCTCACCAACGTCGAAACCGCCTAAGCTCGCTTCGATTCCATCGTATCGAGGCTGCATATCGTCGATACGGTAAGGGAGGAATACGGTAGTTTGGAGTACGGTACAGTACGGCAACTCAACAGTTTGATGAACGGAAGAGTCAGGGTTGGTGGTGCACGAGTGAACATTGCAGATTGCACGACGAGGCGATCGATGTGTGGGACGAAGCGGTGGAGAAGAGCGAAGTCGGACGAGGGTGCAGTGGTGAGTATCGCAAATTGATTATATTTGTCGATTGATTAGCTTTCAGCCAGACATAAGACAGCGAAGAAACACACCGGTGTTAAGGGTAATTCAACAATTACACTCTCACAAACACAAGCCATGTACTGTGAAATCACTAGTCTTGGTCTCACATTATCCTTCAAATGTGTTTGACTGTGTTTCACCTCTCCCATAATAGTTCGTGAAGTGGGGTTGGTGCAATATCTATGCGGAATCCGGTTCCAAATACCAATTCAGGTCCGATCGCTCGCTGCTCTCCCACAGCATGCTCGAATGGTGGTCGATGCATTCAGGTACAGATCTTCGAAACTGTCCAGCTGGCTAAAAAAGGCTAAAAACAGATCTCTGCCTTCGTGCGTTTTCCAAAACAATCCCTGATTTGGCTAATAATCACGAGAAGGCGTAAATATTGTTTGAATTCAGTCGTAGCAGTAGCGTGTCTTCCCGTCTTTCTTCTAGTCTCAATCCTCTAAACCTGTCCAGCAGAGGTGGAAATGAGTTGTTTGCAGCAATGGAGTTCCATCCTGTGCGACTGCTCCCTCACGGGTCACTCGGGCAGTCGATGCCAGCAAGGTATGGTCGGGAGTACGGTAGTGCTAAGTAACGGTAGAAATATACTGTGATCTCAGCGGGTACAACATACGACTTTCCCTCTTCTCCCTCTGCCATCATAATGGAGTACGCGGACGGAGCCAGACCCAGCACGAAGAAAGTGAGTATCTTCCCTTCCTTGTTTAGAGGGGAATCTAGTAGTAGCAAAGTAATCGAAACGCTAATGATTTTAGGCTGTACAGTTTGGAAAGTATAGTGATTACATACATTTCGCTCAGGATCTGGTGGTGCTCTCCTTCAAGACCCACTCATCCTCGGGCGTTCTCCTTGCTGTTCAGTGCACTGGAGCCACTGACTTCCTTACGCTCTACATCGTAAGCAAATCAATCTTCACCGTACCATTGCTGTTTCGAAGCTAGCGTTTCGAATATGCTTCAGATCTTTCTTAAAATCTCCGAAAGCATTCGGTGTCGATCTTCGGTGCTCTGCATATTCATAGAATCAAAACTACTTTTCAAGGATGGCGGGATGGTAAACACCAAGTGGAATCTCGGCTCGGGCGAGCACCACATGACGCTGCACCATCGGTTTGTTATTGTTTATTATCGTTGTTGTTATTGTCGTTTTCGAAATCGAAATTACTAACAACGACATCATTCAGAAAAGTGGACGACAACAAGTGGCACACGGTGAAGATGCTTCGATCGGACGAGAATATGACCATCGCTCTCGATCAATTGCCCGGCATACGGTACACGCCTGCTGGTGAGTACTGTAGCATTGGTTATCGATGAATTACTTTATTTTCACAATCTATGATTTTCTCAGATTCGGCCGGTCTGGTCACTCTTGACATGCAGTCTCGAGTCTTTCTTGGAGCGGCGCCGGATGCTCGCCATGTTATCTCGGGGAAGAGAAGGAAGAGGAGGTGAGATTCCATTCTCAGGACTTATTTGCATAAATTAGGGTACTTCTCCATCTCCTAACTAGCAGATTTCTCAGTTACTCTGAAAAAATTTTCAGTGTCAATCCACCCCTTTTCGACACCTACTCTGGCTCGATCGCTGGTGTGAACTACAACGGGAACATGGTGCTGGACATGCTCGCCCATGGTTTGTTTTTGCCTCGAAGATTATTTGGGGCCTTCAAAACCTCGATCACCACCAATAATTCACCCCAGGCTGTCTGTTGTGAGGGGCGAGTCAATCTAGGAGACCCCATAAAGACCTCAGAGGAGGGAATGGGGAACATCCTTCTTCCTCTCTACGGGCACAGACACTATACTATTATGGATGGAGAGGAGGGTGAGACCTCTGACACCCCCTCTCCCTTAGGCTTTACCCCCTCAACAACCTAGATCTCTCTATTCGGAGTGCTATCTTGCATCTCTGGCTGGTGAGAGAGCACATGGAATGGAGGGAGCGCCACAAGCTGTGATCTAAATTGCAAATCTCCCTCGCAGTTTCGCCCCTATTAGCAGAGAGAGGAGAGAAGTGGTCAAGAATCCTTGAGAGGACGAAGAAGAGAAGAGTCCACTCTTGAGAGGGCCTACACGTGTCTTGTTTTGCCCATCTCTACTACATCATTCCATTCTTTTCGTTTTTTGCGCTTCTTTTCGTATTCCTTTGTTCGCGTAGAAAGGAACGTGAAAGAAATATCCTTACAAAATTCTATCTGAAAATTCAAAGGAGCCGTGAGGCAAAAGATCATTCAACTGATCATCGAGACCATCGCATAGAGTACGAGATTCAGTAATGATCCATCCACCGTAGTAAACTTCCCTCTCTTCCTCACTCCCACGAAAGATTGTACCACTCAATATTTCACGAATCTCGAAGATTCCTCCCACTTTTCCCGAACCTGAATCATTCAGTATCCAGTCGTATTCCACTACCGTATGGAGCACGAAATACTTGTTTCTTCATCTCACACGCTCTCTCGCCGATCGAAAGTGCGTGTGAAATGAAGAAAGGGCAATCTACCGTATCCCCACTCCTGAATCACTTCTCGATCGACCACCGTAACTCTGTCATTATGTGACACACGCGTTCCTCTCTGACGAGTGGGAAGAACCCCTGAGGCGAAAGAGGAGAAGAAGAAGAGATGGGCTTATTTCGGATTGAGAGGAGTCTGAGAGAAGGAGAATGAATGACTGAGGAAGAGAAGAAGAAGAGGAGAGGAGACAAAGTAATCTCCCATCCCCTTCCTCTTCTTCTTCTTTCATGCGAGCGCCCATTTGAACTCGCACTTCCATCCTGCCAAATGAGTTTTTGAGTTTCAACCCGGTTTCAACTTGATTTCTCCGGGATAAAAGGGAGGAGGGAGAAGGAGGGGTGGCTCAAATTGCATTATTCCCGTATCGGACACCCGAGGTCTCTCTCTTCTCTCTGCTTCTCTCTCGTTCTCTTTTTCTACTCGCTTGACCTACCTTATCGATGTCTTTCTTCTTCCTTCTCTTCCTCACTAGACAAAACAAGCGTGTTCTCTTCTCTTCTCCTCTCCCACGTACCTCCATACCTTCCCTTCCCCTCTCTGTCTCTCTTCATAGTACCGTGAGAGAGTCCTTCTGATTCGGATGACTATTTGTGCTCTCTCCTTCCATCTCTGTCCTCTCTCCACTCCCTCCCTCATTTCCTCTCCTCTGCATCCTTCTACTTCTTCACTTATGTTTCAGCGCGCGCCTATTATTGCTTGACGTGGGCTGTATTCGATGGTCTTGAGGCTTGTGGTAGAACAAATATTTTCAATTCCGTATCTGATTTGCGCACTCACCTAGATTATTTCTTGAGGTCTGTTGAGCACCCTAGTCTGCGCCTATTTTACATTTCCATTTCCATTATTTTACATTTACTATTTTACATTTCCTGGTGAATGATAATTTCCTCCCCTCACGTAACCATTTCTCTTCTCATTCTCTCACTCCTCGGGCATGCAATAAATCGGAATCGCTCTCATATTCATTCCCCTCTCCGTCTCGAAGTGCGACTGAGTAGGAGAAGATGGAGGAAATCGAGTAATGCCGCACATTTTCCGCGTATGTAACCGTCACTTCCTAGCGGACTTTGGGAGTATGCCTTGATTTCTGATCATTCTTTGTTAAGAGCGTAGTCAGTTGAGTTCATTGTCAACGACATTGTTCTCTATGATTAATAGGGCTTCAATAGCTATCCTTGCAACCTTCCGCTGTCTAATTCGACCCTGCATCCAATCCTTCCTTCTCTCGAGGTCGCTACATTTCAGATTCAGCACATTTATCTGGATTTGTCCCTGCCTTTTATGCTTTGAGAGAGCACAAGGGAGAGAGAGAGACATCTGTCCCCGATGAGATTTCCATCTCTGACACGGGCTGTAGTCCTGGTCGAATTCACTTGCTGACACATTGTCTTGATGCACATTGTGATGAGACTTTGTATGCTGTCATACCAATCTCTCTTTCACATTGTTCTTTTCTTCGTTATTCAGAATTTTTATCGTAATATTCTCAAGTAGGAGCTCATCGGGTAGGTCACTCGCCCTTTCCCCTCGGCATTCGCTCAATTTTAACTCGGAATGCTCGCATTTCCTTCTTCGCCCATTACTGCATTAGCAGAGATTCGAAGCGCGACTCTGACTGAGAGATTGAGCAAATTGGAGAGACAACCGAGGTCAGAATGGAGAGGGAGAAGAAGGATTTGAGAGGCAGGGACTAATGATGTCCGTTCATTTGCACTAAGAGAGTGCAGAGGGAACGGCTTTCATGAATTTACGGAATACTAGAGACTCAAAGAAGACCGTCAGATTGACAATTTTGCACGCACTCCTCAAAATGATGGAAGCGTGCGTCGTTTTTCCCACTGGACAACGTCAGATTTGCTTCGGCAGGGCGGGCGTGAGAGACCCGTTGACCTACTCGGAGAGAGAGATTCCCGCCTATTCATAGCTCGTTATTTCCCGAGCTTCGAGCAGACGTATTGAGAGTCTCTTTTGCTGCGAATATCTGTGCAGAGATTCACTCGAGTCTCCGCTTGCAGAGAATACTCTATAGCTTCGATCTGAGAGAGCGTGTGGAATGGGGAGAGCATTAGTTGTCCTTCGTTTGCATGATTCGTCATGGCGATTGCACTACTTGCCATTCTTGGATGATGTGATTCTCCTGTTTCGTTAGCCTGCAACAACTCCAATTTTGTGTTGAATTAGTTTTTGTTTGTTTTTGATACATTCGTGGAACCCACTGAACCATCCGATCCCATTCCGTTAATACTTCTTCGGTGAAACATACCTAGTTCACTTCTCCTCCTAATTTTGGAAGCTATTATTATTTGTCGGTACCTGCACTTCTCAATTCACTCATGATAGTACCCGAGCGAGCCCTCATCCCATCCGTACGATATCACCCTCTCTAAATTCTCGGTTATTCCTCATGGATCTCCATGCCTCTCTTCTTCTCTCTCTCCATTCATAGCAGAGTGTATGGGGGTCCTTCCCCTTCTCTCTCCTCTCGATAGAAACAATGCCCTCTCCTCTCCTCTAGTGGCCTGCACTTTGCATGTCCACTCATTCATTCGCAGATTGCAGGCCCCAAATTTACTGAAATTCATAATTTATGTGATGCCATTGATACCAATTCGTCAGCATTGACTGTTTTGACACGATCGATTCTTCGATAGCAATGAATTCAAAGATGGCACCATTTTGATAAACTCATCGTGTTCTTTGATCTCTGCCCCCACCCACTACACCACATCTATTTTCCCTCTTTTCCTCCAATCCGAAATCCGACCCAGTTCACTGTCCTCTCTTCCTCTTCCATTCCTTCCTCTGTCATCATCTCTTCCATCGGCCATTTCCGAGTCCGATTTCCGAAATTCGAGCTGAAAATTGGCGCCCAAATTTTGGGGTTGGAAAGAGCGCGAGAAATATGGAGAGGACAGAGAAAAAGAGCAGTGAAAGGCGAGAAGGCTGAGTGATTGGAGCAATTTTTGGATGAGGAACAGCTTGAGAAGTTGATTGGAGTGAGAGAGGCGGGGGAGGGTCGGGTTCACTCGATCGGTTGAGTTTCACCGGGCCCTCATCCTCTCTTGAGTTCTAGCAAGATCGATAATCTGCTCTCATTGCCTCGAAAATAACACTTCTTTCTCATTATGACTTGATTCAATCATGTTTCATTTACCACGCCCCTCCGTTCTAGTGTGAAGGGTGAATGGATGAGGTTGACTAGTCATCCTTTCCTCTTTTCTCATCTCTTCTCTTCGTACAGTGACACGAAACATGCCGTGATCGAGACAAGACTGACGACGACATTTCTGAATAATAAACGGCTGGTCCTGAGTAGGAATTCATAGGTGATGCGGAGTTTTGACGACTGCACTCCTTAGCTTTTCTGATGAGAGTGCTCACTACAACTTTGGTCCATTTCTTGCTGGTTCCATCTCACAAATATTAGACGTGTGATACCCAGAAAGGCGAATATTTTTCATCATAGCTCCTTCCGTTTTATACTATATTATATACGTTTTATACTATGCTCATATCCTTGCATTCTCTCTTCTCGATCTGCACCATTCGGACTGTCATTACCATTCCCTCCTCCTCTTCCTTCTCCTCCTAGTACTATCCTCTAACTAGGCTCACTATCCTACGGATGGTCGCTTCTCAGTCCGATTCATCTGTTGTTTAGAAGAAGAAGCATTCAAGGGGTCTAGTCCGGTAACAATATCTCCGTAGGAAGATTCGCCCCCTTCCCTCCCTCCTTCCCCTTTCTCTCTATCGTCCCTTCATCCATTCTGAGACTATCCTCCCTCTTCTTTCCTTATTCTATTCTCTTTCGTTCATTTCGATGGTCATGAAAGGATACAGTCTTCTTCGTGAATTACTCACTTTTTAGTCCTGAGTTGGGTCCTTTTTGGGAGCGACAGATCTGGGTACACTGCTGTGTGGGAGGGTTATCTCTCCGTTTCGGCTCAACATAACTTGTTTTCCCAGCTTCAGTTCGAGTAAGAAAACTCGGTTTCCTTCAAATTGTCGGTTATTAGAGGAGTGCAATTAGTGGAGGCTGAGAGTAATTCGCAGTCTCTGAGTTGGGATTGAAAATAAATTCTCCATCTGAATCCATCATCCTCGTCATTTCTTCTCTTTCCAATTTGAATTTCCTGCATCGAAACTTCCACGAATGTTGCATAATTCTGAGTGAAGTCGAGCGAGAGGGCGGCATTTTCATGAGCGATACCTCCTGTTATTGCCAAACTCGAACTAAAATAACATCTTCTTGCGATGTTATTTGAATAGTTGAAGACTTTCTTCTTATTCGAGTTTTCGCAGACTTTATCGATTCCTTACGAATTCCAGCTCCGAGTATCAAACACCGCCGCTCATCATTTTCTCACATTTCAATGCGCGAGTCTTGCCTACGCGCTTCTAGCGAATATTATATTTGCGCAGACTCTGGATGCACTTCCGATGGGAAATACTCCATAGTAGTTTTCAAGGCGGGCATATGGTCCTGTCTCTTCATTTCTTCCTCTAGGCTGATGTGGTCGAGAGACTGGGTAAAATAGAGAGACGGCAACTCCTATGTTGAACTCTACTAGTTCTCATCTCGCGACTCATCATCATCTTACTCTCTCACCAAAAATTCCTCATCAATTGGGTAGTAACTGAAATTGCCTCGTCGGTAATTCAAGCCGCCAGTGTCTCGCGAGGTTGGGAAGGAAGAGGATGCTACGTATGGAGATGGGTCTCTCCCATTCCCTCTGTCTCTCTATGCGCGAGATAAAGAAGACGGGGCTGAATGGATGAGTACGGGTCGGATTCGATTTGGAAGAGAGACCGATAGGCGCTTCTCTCCCATCCTAAGACATCCATCTACTCCCCTGTTGCTAGCTTTCCCAATTTCTACTGTGGCCTCCGTTTCTAGAAATTGGAATCTATTCCCGGTTTCTCAATTCCTTCTCGAGTAAAACTGTGAGAGATATTATTTCCTGATGTTTTTATTAAAACCTACTTAATTTCGCGCCATTTGCACAGTTTTCAAATACTAAAGTGAATAATTGCAGGCGATCCTTCGATCCGTGTGATTGGGGAGGTCAAGCAGTCGTATCTCGCAGCACCGCCCGAGAAGAAGGAGGCAATCATGAATGAGTATATGGAGGTGAGATATTTGAAATGCTGAATCACTCACTTTGCCTGTTTCTTGATGAAACTAACAAAATGTATAGTCATCATGCTAAAGTCATCACAGATAGACTAGCCTCCGAGTCTGCATCGTCTTCAATATCCATCTATTTTTGCTCTGTTGCTGTTTTCCACCATCTGCGGAACAAATCCTGGAAAAAGAACTAGGCAAAAACAGGGCGCATCCCATCAATATTTCGCCTGTTATTGTGCACTTTTCTGTCTAAAATTATTCTCCTTCCTTCCACAGTGAGAAAACAGGTGAAGAAAGGCGGATTGGACAAGGGAATGAAAGAGTGAAAATACGCCTTCCTTCTTCTCTTCTCTCCTTCAATTCCACTTGACGTTCGTATTCCACAAGTTTCCCTTCACAGAAATCAGCTGTCTGCCCAATTTCACTGCGTACTACGGCGTCTTTTCAGCCAGTCTTTTCTTTCTTCTCCATCGAATTCAGAGTACTTTAGACACATCCACATCCCGCCAACAATGTTTCCTCGGGCTTCGCTCCGTATAAAAAGGCGACTGCCCGCGTCAAATTGACAACCTTTGCCCTCCCTTCTTCTCCTACTTTTTACCCTGCACTCTCCCTCTCTCACTTTATATCTTCTTCCCCTTGTCGATTGACGAGAACTCGTTCCGTAACTCAGAAGGAATATTGCAGCTGCCCATTTATGTCGATATTCTGCGCTAGTCTTTCATATTATTTTTTTGAGCGCTAAGCTGCAGGTGCAGAATCGCTTTCGCTGAGAGATGAAACTGAAAAGCACTCCGTGAAACGTATAATTTTACAGAGTATATTGTCATTTAAATTTCGAAACTATTCCATTGCAGTCATCTCACGCGTTGATCGAGTCGATCGGAGCGGCGTGTCTCTCTCTCGACACTCACGACGCCTGTATCATCGAGAGCGAGAACACCGGTATTTATATTATTATTTAAATTATTTAAAGTAATAATTTCAATAATCCAATAAATAATCGGAATTGTTGTGTTGTGCATTTCAGACGTGTGCCCTCGATAAATTTTGTTCCGTGTTGTGCTGTGATTTGTCTGATACGGTAGCTTTGAGGATGTGAATCGAGCCGACACTCCCAGGGGAGAATCAAGGGAAAGTGGAGATAGACTTCCGCAAACCGATTGTTCCTTCTTGCACGTTCCTCGTCTGAAACTCATCTATCATGTTGCAAAGTCTGCAAGTCCTAGCTTCTTCTGTCTACGATAACCCGAGAATGCCGAGCCTAGATTGAGAAGACTTAGACTGGATATCTCTCTACTAGTAGAACACCCACAGCGACTCCCCGCTGTCAGACTGTCAATAACCATCTGCACTAGAGTCTCTCTTCCAGACTCTGTGAATAGGCAATGCCTAATTAGATCTCGAGTAGAGCAGGTAGCATATCAGATCAATCCTGGTATTCTAGACGAATGGCAGTTTTTCCTTTTGTTCAGTCTCATACTGCGATGTAGGCTATGTTTCATACTGGCTCTAAACCTCCAAGTTTGTTTATAACTCAATTGATACTTATCTCGATATCATAAACTCACAACTAGCTCCCTCACTCCGAAGGCCATCTCCACTTCATCTTCCATCCTTCGTCCATTGAAGCAGAGGGAGACTATCTTGATTTGCAATCTCGACTTTGGCATCTCAATGAGTCTCATCCAGAGGGAGAGAGCTGCACTAAGCAACCAGCTGTAGCCTATTTTTAGCCATTCCTCGTTTTTATAGCCAGTTTAGGACAGAATAGCAGTAGGATGGTAGATAGACTTAGACTTTTCCTTCATTGCAAAACGATCAGATATTGTCTCCTTATCGTTTTCCTAGTCAGACTTGCGCAAAAGTGCAGTGATTCAGGGCAATAGATCAGTCGTAAGTGAATTGTCGAGCCCACGTGTAATCACGTTTCGCACACTCCAGTGGCGGAAATTTGCCTGTGAGAGTGAGACTGAGATCTCGTCATTTTGATATCAGAAGCGATCCATTCTTGGCTCCTTGATAGACAAAATCTGCTCAACACTTTTCAGTTTATTCACACCCTTGGATCTCCTTCTTCATTCGCGAATCGTCTCGTCCATTCTTTGACTGGATATTAACCCCGCACTACTCCCTTGGGGCCTTCCGAGTGAGCGATCCTCCTCCCTTGTTCTCTCCTCCTCCCTCTCAATCTGATGCACTCTCTGGGAGGATCTAGCTAGACTACCCTCTCCATCTCCCATTGTCTCTCTCCTTCTCCTCCTCACTTGCTATTCCCACGGGCAGGGATCGCGCACACTTCGTGTAGAGTGCGCGAACTGAGCAGAGGAGAGCAGATTCTTCGTGGATCCGGAGATAGATATAGACCCCATCCAGAGTCCAGGCTCAATTTCGCAGGCTCGAGGAGCAATGACTCTTAGGCTACAGCTGTTACCCCTGGTTCATTAGTCTCTCTACTTTCACTCTGTGGGAAACAGTCCATCCTTCAGCACACTTATCAGGCGCAAGAATAGATTTGATTCGGCAGAAAGAGAAAGAAACAGCTTCGTCTCTGCTTCGAATCTCACGCGCAGCCTCTGTGAGATAAGCGAATTGGTCGGGAGTGATTTCCTCAATTCCTCCCCATTCCCCGACCTCTTCTCTTGTCTTTTCCTTCTTCTCTCCTTCAGCTGACGAAGCCTTCCTTCACTGTTTGTCATCATAATTAGCATCGCATTGCCAACAACAGCATACACACCTTGACTTTTCCCTTCTTCTCTCGTCTCTTTTTTCACGCCAACGATTAAAAATTCATTGCTGTATGTCTCCTTTTTGTGGCCATTTTCCGACGATCTTCGTCCTCAAAATGGTGGTAATTACTGCAGACTTCTTCCCTTCCCTGCACTCCCAAATTCCGCTAATATTCTGGAGGCGTTGCTCATATTGCAGTCATGCGAGCGAGTCTTTCCGTGATAGAATCGATTAGAGTACCTTGGACGTCGATCGGAATGATTTCACCAAGCTTGCGTTAAACCTCCGCTCTTTTCCTCCGCTTCAACGCGCTAGAAGTGCCAAATAGTTTCCTTCCGAAAGAGCGCCCCGTGGTCCGTGGGAATAAGGAGAGGAAGGAATCCTGAGTGAGGGAAGAAGAAGAAGCGATACACCTCTTCTCCTCCCCTCCTCTCTTCCTTTCCCACCCTCCATCCTCCTCCTCTACTCACACCCTTCAACGGACTCGGGCGAAATTTGTATCTGCTCGAGCAGTCGAGCAGTACTGTTACCTAATAGGTTTCATCTCTTCCTTTTATGGCTGTGCGTCTTCCTTCCTCAGTTATTTTCTGCTTTTAGCTTACCAATAACTCAAAATTCCTCATCGCGCATGCACGAGTGCGCATACAGTGAAATCTCCGCAAATCGTCCGCATCCGCTCGGCAGTCTTATTCATGGCTCGCAGCTATTACACGGGTCCGGATTCCGCGAAGCAGCCGTGCCGAGAACAGTTTCGAAATAGAAACATCTTCTCTAATTATGATTGTCTTCTGGTGACTGACTTCCCTCCGTGTCTCCTCCCTCCCTCACTCATAAGTGATGCAAATCAGCTCGGTCGAGCGGCAGGGAGCGGCAGTCAGTGTTCGTATACTGCTTCCGGTCAGGAGGAGGGCCAGGAATGAGGGGAATCTCTTCATTCTGCATGCTCTCTAGCCTATCTGACTGTTGAGAGACATTGTAGAATGAGGAGGGTCCTTCCTGCTCTCCGAACCCTAGTCAGGAGCCGACCCTCATTGCCGGCTTGGCACTTCAGACTTCCTGGCGCTGATCGAATGTTTCACTACCTTCCCACTATGGCCCTCCTCCCTCGCAATTCTGTTCAGTTTACAATCATTTTTGCGTGTTTCTATCTGCTGATAATCAAGACGTTCCGTCACTCGAACTCTTCTCCTCTCCTCTCCTCTCTCGCTTCACTTGCTAATCCCGAGAGTGCGAACTCAATCACCGCTCGCGTTGACAAATTCCTTCTGGCTCAAGGCTGTTTTTGGGTGAGATCTGCCACGAAAGCCGAGCCCTGCCGCCGTCCCAAAACGTATTACACCCTAGAGAAATGGTAGGCTCGAGGCTAGGGCGGAGGATGAAGAATTGATTCCCTCCCCCATGTTTTGCATTTGTCCGTTGGCTGTGACTGACCCGAGCAGATATCGGAATGACAGCTCTTGTAGTCTCTTTGAGCTATCTGCGTCTAGCCCGACTCTCTCCATTCCAAACACCTCTTCCACTTTCAATCTCTGAAATCGGGGACGAGCCCTATCATCTTACCAAGAAGAGTGTCTCTTCCAGCTTTCTCTCTTTCTCTATTCGTCTCCGTCCCTTTCCGAACCCTGTTGTCCACAGAAAGTGGTATTAGAAATTGATCGGTGCCCTTATTAGCATAATTCCAAGCCTTTCGAGCACTGTAAAAATAGGGCTGAATGAGGAAAAGAAGGGGAGGGCTGAGTGTTTTGTCCAGAGGAGGAGGAGGATACACTTGTGACAGCCAGCTGGCTGCTAGACTAGACTCGATTATCTAATTGCGCGATTCCATCAAAGACGAGCTTCTTCGCTGCTAGTTCCTTTTTCCACTTCTTCCGAATCTCACGCGAACGAAATGAATCCAAGTTGTGGGAAAATCGTTCTTCGCTTTGCTTCAACGCGCGTTTCTCATACTTTCTCAGTGTTTTATTGCGCTTGAAAACTTCCATTTCCAGTGCAAGCAATCTTGCGATGTATCTTCATTAGCCAGCCAGCATCATTTGTTTCAAGTCGTCAGCAGGGTCGTGTCTTCTCCCCATTAGACCTCCCCAGTCTCATCCTTCCTTTTTAGTGTTCGCCCACCGTTTCCTCCCTTCGTTTCTCTGCTCTTTCGTGCGTAGATGAATTTCTCCACTTGATGTCAGCGTTTCTGACTTTTAGTTTATTTGAGTGGCCCAAATTCGAAAGATGACTATGTTCACCAGTGTTGCATTTTCGTCTATTGTTAGTTCACTTATGCTTCGTCCTCCATTGATATTCTTACTGCGTCCATTTCGCTTTGCCTCGCCAACAATCACGCCTTGAACTATCATAACCTTTCCCTCCGTTGCAGCCGTCGATGGATGGCATCCCTCGCCTCCTCCGACGTCCATCTGATCACATCGACCGTCCTTCCCATTCTCTGTCTCGTCGATTGGTCCTCTCCTAAGTGCAAACTCGCGGCTCCTCCTCGCTTCGCGCCCATCTTCGATGCGGGAAGACACGCGGCCCGTCTGGCCACCCCTCCTCCTCCTCCCTCGACCATCCCCGTGAAGAGTACTCCTCCATGGAGAGTGCCCACCACGGAGAGAACGAGGGGAAAGCAGAAAATGAGAAGGCCGACGACTGTGAGAGTGGAGGAGGAGAGGGGAAGGACCAGTGCGGAGTTCGATGATGAAGTGGACGATCAGGGTAATCGGTTGATTCCTGTTGTGTTTCGTGAATCTTCATGCCTGTAACGAATTCAAAAAATTGTCTGATACAGTCGTGGTAATCGTGATGAGAATGGTGAGATTGTGTTGTGTTTCACTATTATCTCAATAGCTAAACTTTAGCGAGGTAAATGATAAAGAATGGAGTGACCCCTAAAAAAATATGATAAAATGATAAATCTTTGAATTGCAGGTTTCTTCACTCCGGTGCTGACGTCAGTCCACACTCGTCGTCCCCAGTCTCCATCCACTACGTCAACGTCTACAACATCAACGACATCGACGACCACCACTGGTAAGCCTTCCACCACCACCACGGAGTCTACCACGACATCAACAACTACAACTACAACTGAAGCGCCCACCACCACTTCAACCTCCACCACAATGCGCACGACCACTACCTCAAGTGTCGTGTACCTTGAGCAGTTCCCCGGGGAGGAAGGCTCGGCCGACCTCCCTGAGGGCGTCGCGGTCGGTGGCGCGTCCGCGACCGAGGCGGCGCCGCCTCTCGCGCTCGCGGCGACGCCCGCGACGACCGCGGGGACGGTGCTGCCGCGTCCGTACGCGTCGATGGAAGAAGCGGCTCGCGTCAATCCGGAGTACGTCGACGCGGCTCTGTCTGTGTGGAACGAGGCGGAAGTAGTGCAGAAGGAGGCGAGGAGAAGGCCGACGACGTCAACGACGACCAGAAAGACGACGACGACTGCTTTGACGACGACGAGGAGACCTCAGACGACGTCCACGACGATGAAGGGTGAGCGCCTCCCCCCGATGGGTGCAGTGGCATGCATGAAGGGAGGAGTGGCGCGAATCGAGTTGATACTTTCAGGAACAAAACAATAACAAAAACAAAATACCGAAACAATAACAAACTAGGCCATTGTCCAGAGAGGCGCGCGCATGTGAGGTCTCCTAACACAGTCACACTCACGACAGTAAGCACACTTTTGTGGTCGATTTCGCTGGTTGAGAAGGGACGAGTCGACTGGTCTTTGATCTTTTAGATATACAGTTGACTTTTCCCTATCTCCATTAATAAAACAGCTTGAATCTCTCTTTTGGGTCCGCAATTCCCTTTCCCGTCCCGTCCTTTCCGAGTAGCCTCTCTCTCTCATCTCTTGTCCAGTGAATCGTCCAACATTTTCGAGTATTTTCCTCCTCCTCCCCGACTCAAAACACGATGGTCTGACCATCCTTTCAATGTAGAGATCTTCTCCTTCTTTCTCTCTTCTCTCTCTTCACTATGTGTCACGCAATTACTTAGTTTTCTGCATAAATAGCTTTAGAGAGACTAGAGTTCCCTTCCCTCCTCCCACTTACGACCGATTGACCCGCTCCTTTACAGTAAACATTCAATCGAGAAAACCGCCACTCCTTCTCATTTTCCGCCCTTCTTTTGGCTTACCCTACCGTAGTGCTTGTGTCTTCCTTCCCCTCTTTCCTTCTAGAGTGACCTATCGAAGGGGGCGGAGCTAAGCAGTGATTGGCTCCGCCCCTTTTCATCCACCTCAGTTCACCCGTAGTCACACTATCAGCACGCTTCGTGTGTCCGTCCTTCGTCCATGTCAATGTGTTGTCCATTCCTCATTTGCTCGAATTCTTGATTATTTCTCGGCATCATTCTTCATAAGGACACGATTCCATTGCGCATTAGTAGTTGACATTTCTTCCTCTTCCGCTCCACAAATTCTCTCTTTCCGCTCGCTCAAAAAGTAGCTGAGGCGCGTGTTTTGTTTTGAAGAGAGCCGTCATTCTGACTCGAGAAGCGAGAAAAAGATAGATGGAGGAACCACTTCACTTCTCTCTCTTTGGCCGTCCGTAGAGACACGCCATTTTTGACAGTCGAAAGCGTTCTCCATTTCCTTCTTACGATCTTTGCCTTTTTGAAGTGAAATAAGTGCGTAGGCGCTTCTCCCGTTTGCCCCCCTTTCTATCTGTCAGAAGTCGAGATTTAGGCGAGATTTCTCCTGAGAATTGAGAGGGAGAACGATAAGGAGCTATAATCTAGGCGTTGGGGATGAAATGGACGAAAAAATAGATGGATAGAGACTCTGAGGTTTCTCTTGAAGTGGAAAGACGTCGAACGGTAGTCTCTTCTCTCGATTAAATGGGTATGATTTCCATTAGCCACTTTCAATTCGACTAACGGTTCCAGAGACTCACTGTAGGCATCTCTCTTGACTGTACGCTCTATCTTCTAACTCTGACGGTCGAGGGAGCACTAGAGATGGGTAGAGTCGATCTCCATCTCTAGCTCAGAGACCTCATCTCATCTCAACGAGTGTTTTCTCCCTCCTTCACTCGACTTTCCTCTTCTTCCCTCTCTTCCTATCAGGAGTTCGGCGAATTTATGCGCTTGTTTGGGAACGTCAATCAACGAACTGTACCAGACTAGACTAGGTTCTAGATTCTATATTCTTCTGGACTCTTTGACTGGATTACATCCCGGAAGAATCTCTCAACAACCTCTTGAGTCACCCTTGAAACATGGATTTTCGAGATAAACTTTAGCCGCCTGAAGCCGTCTTTCCTCCGTCCTAATTCACCTCCTTTCACTTCTAATTGCCGTCTCGAATCGGGCAATCGTCCCTTGATTTCCCCTCTCTCTCCACTAATCTCTCGTCTTTTCATGGCCTGAATAGCGGAGTGGAGAGGTGTTTCCGCCCTTCTCCCCCCTTCTAAGTCAAAGATTTGCACTCAACCGAGGAATTTTGCTAGCCGCTTTGTTCTCTTTGCAAGGACAATTAATCTTTGGACGCGCTTAGTACCATCTCGTATCGAGCTTATGAAACGCCGTGTCTAGAGAGCTTAAGATGCACTATGGGGATCAAAGGAGGGATGAGTCTATTCCATTCAATCCAACCACCTGCCCTTCCATCCTCCTCCTCCTCCCTCTCCTTCTCTCTCCGTTTCCATGCCTACCCTCCTCTACTCTCTGCTCTCTCTGCTCTCCACTCCATTCCGCCCTCATTATTCACACATTTTCGCTCTCTCGAGCCGCTCGTAATCGATTAGGACGCGGGTACAACAGCGAGATTGACGGCTTGCCTGGCTTTGCAGTTGCTTACTAGTCTCTTGTCTTCTAGCTGAGTGAATTCTGGCATTTCGCTGTAGTTTTACGAGTGATTACTAAAAAGTGCGAATATTTTATGTGTGTATTGTTCATGGATTTGGTAGGAGCATCTAAGCGAAGTTTCCTGTCGAAGATATAATTCCAAGAATGGTTAGCGCAGGCTGAATTTAGCTCGTGCAGGTGCATTTCTCTCTCAATGAATTAGTACCCGATGCTTGACCATAAATATCCTGACTGGCCTCTTCATCTTCATTCTCTTCTCCTTCTCCATTTTCCCGTTCCGCTCTACTGCTCTCATTACGGACTTCCGGCGGTTAGCGACGAATTGCGCCGCGCATTTCTCCCTCTCTTGATTTCTGCTCTCGGCGTGCGCTCGGGGAGTCGTGAGAAGTTCAAGCCTAGTTCGAATCGAAAGGGCAGCGCATGAGCTGGAAAGGTTGCTGTCCTTAGATATTATTTGGTCTTTGATCTCCGCTTGCTTTCTGTTCGTGTCTCTGTGTGTTGGAGTCTCTCTTTGCGTCGTGTTCCCTCTCTGGATGGCTAAGTAGAAAATCTCCGCAGCGCACCAGAGCACGTTCCGCTGTCGAAAAATCGACAGCGGTACTCGTTTCGGTGCGCTGCGGAATGTCGTCGCTAAACATGGCAAGTCTTCATTTCTGCAGCGTGGCCGTCGAGCGCTGCGGTGCCCTATCCGACCCATGGCATCCCTCCCGTGCGACCGACGACCCCGATGGGCGATTATATAACCAGCACTACTCCCAGTATGAAGGTGAGCATTGATCTTTGATCTCTGATGCCTATCGGCGTTTGATCTTCGATCCTTGCATCCTAATCTGATCGTTGATCTCTTTCCAGGAAGGCGTCGAGGATTTCCCGCGTACTGCGCTCATCTCGGTCGCCTCGTTGTCGGTGATTCTGGTGAGTCTTTGATCTTTGATCTCCGGTTCCTAGACTCTAGTTTGATCTCTGATCTCTCAGATCATCGCCGTGGTCGTCTTCTGCGTCTTCCGCTGCAGGCAGAGTCCACCTCCTGGTGATCACTACCCCATGGTGAGTGATCTTTCAATTGCTATTCATTTTCTGGAGTAATTTGCCCATATCCATTGGCGAAGTACTGATCGCAACAATATGAAATATTCGTGAAACATAACAATTCTCCATTCATCACAGGTGTGCAACGGGAAATCGGCTTCTGGCTACACTCCGATCGCCGCTGAACTCTCTCCTCCCCTCGGTCTCTCCTCCCACCATCACGACCCCGCCACCCAACCCCTCATTGGATCCGCACCCAGAGTGCCCGCCATGAAGGTACGGTAGTCTCACCCCAAGGATGAATCGACAACTGAATACTTTCAGGTGAACGGGTACCAACCCCTCAAAGGCAGTAATGGGCTGCCGCCGGCCAATGGCAATGGATACCAGGCCAATGGTGAGGATTGATCTTTGATCTCTGAAATATAATCCTGATTCAGGCAACGGTAACGGTATCATGAAGAACGGCGGCGGCGGTGGTCCGGGCAAGAAGAAAGACTTCAAGGAGTGGTACGTCTGAGAGTGATCGTCTCTCGGACTGAGCATTTCATCCTTCTCCTATCTATTCATTCCTAGCTAGGTTGTGTGCTCTCCGTCTAGCATACTTCGCTTGTCTCTCTCCCTCATCCTCTTACACATATTGATCCACTGCAAATCGGCCTCTCTCCCTCAATACATTCATCACAATCAATAATTCCACGCCCCGTGCGTCCTTTTGCTCAACCGGCCCTCTCTCCTTCTCTTGCAATCGTAGTTGAACAAACAAAAATCAAAACTCATCAAGTTTCCCTCGTTCCAAGTGCGTCGAACGAACGATAACACGAATCGATCTTTGATCTTTGAGCTCTGATCTCTCCAAATGTTATCGCTTCGTTCAACGTCAGCTTCCACACATTTCATCTGATGTAGAGTCGAATCATCTCTCATCTAAATCTTTTCCCGCCTTACTTCAATTGATTGAACACTCTGTCCTGTCGCCCCCCTTCCCCCCTCTCGTAACATATTTTCGTCTCAGATATTGCTAAGTTAACTCCCTGACCACTTTATCTCAATGAAGCCATAACCAATCTTCCCCCAATGCGGCGATATCAAACCTTCGTTACATTCTTCGATAGTCAGCTTTTGTTCGTGAGAACGATAGTCTTTCTTCGTATTTCCCCTCTGACAAGAAGAGTCTCCATGCCACGTGAATACATTCCAGTCCTGTTGTCAGCATATATCAATTGGTTATTCATGATAAATAGATTGCGATTGATGACTGAGAGGCTTCGAGTTCTGTACTGTACAAAGTTTTATTCAATAGTAAAGTCAGTACAGTAAAAACGAGTCACTCGGGATGAGGAAAATACAAACAACCAATAAAATAAGACGATGACCTACACGAACAAAATCATAGACCTATGAACGAAACAAACGACATGAGAAGCTAGCGAGAAGGAGAACAAAGATCTACACAATCATCTCAATTTGAGTGTGTCTGTATTCTTCTCTTGAGTTGAATGAGTGCCTTCCGCTGTCGCTTTCGTCGAGATCGATCTGGAAATGAGGAAATTGCAAACATTTGAGCCGTTGATAACTTACTTCATTGGTCGATCCTTTCGTGAAGAAGATGGGAGAAGAAGGGCGAGTTTCCATTTCATCGCTTCTTCTCTTCGTGTAATCGAAGGCCTTCGCGATTCTTCTGATCAGGATCACGACCAGAAGAGCGATCAGCAGGGTGGAGATCAGGAGAAGACCGATGGCGAGAATAATGAGGAAGATGACGACGAGCACTGTAAATCAACCAATTATGCCAGATTAATTGTTTCGAGCTCATAACTGACCTAGGCCAACTCCATAGAAGGGCTTGACGTCAATGGTCGAATCGGGATTCTGATTGCCAGTTGATGTTGTCGATAGGGAAGTAGTCGAAGAAGAAGGGACTGTCGAGGTTGGGATCTCTGCAAAGAATGCTCTATCATTTAGAGAACATCGAAAGAGAGAGCTTACCTCGATCACAACTCGGTCCATTCCATCCCTCATTGCACGAGATTTGGCCTTGAGCATCGCACATCTTACGGGAATCGGAGACGCAGAGGAGATTGCAGGCGGGGCCGAAGAAGTTCCTTCAAAGAATATTCAGTGATGTCTGCTGAACTCGCGAAATGGTACGACTTACTTCTGGCAGCGAAGAGTCACGACGATCGATCCACTATCGATAGGCAGGGATCGAGTGGAACCAACGGTGTGCTGTCCACGGTACCAGGGTGAGATCGTGTGCTTGTCGAGCGCGATCGAGATGGGCAGCTGTAATGTTCAGGATTGATCTTTTGATCATAACAAATACCGGAATTCAAACTTTAAAACGTACAATTGAATGACGAAAGCACAAAAGTTCTCACCCTGGTCTGATTCGGTCCCTCAAAGTCGAATGAGAACGAGTGACTGTTCTCTTTCAGGAGCGTTTCCGCGATCGAGCATCGATCTCTTCCCATCAGATTCACGCAGAGAGTTCGATCGAGGAGATACGGAGATTGAGGAACAGAGAAGTGGAGGGAGAACTGACCGCAGTTAACCTGCAATTGATCAGTCATTGATAGTGTAAGAAGGAATGCATCAAAGAACTAAACAACTCACGGCGTGGACTGCAGCAAGAAGTGTCAGCAAGTAGAGGAGCGACCGGCTGGGAGACATGATTGGTGATAGACTGATACGGAACTGATTAGAGAGGAGCTTCCGTCTGGCTTCGCCCCTTCCATCTACTCGGAAAGGAACAAGGAAGTGTCCGTCGGCTTCCGTCCTTTGATGCACGTGTCCGTACCCTCTGGCGGACACTTCCGATCGGAAGATCAAAGAGAGTCGGACTGATTAGTGATAAGAGATCGGATGCCCTCTGGCAGACTTCTGATCAGTGATCGGAAGGTCAAGTGCTTCAGATCAATAGAATGTGATAAGTCCAATGGTGATACGAAGCGGTCTTTGAGGAAAGGAGATGAGTTACAATGCGCACTTTGGAAAAATGTATTGTCTGATCAGTTTTATTCCTAATTTCAGAATAAAACACTTGAACTCGGTTTGGAATCAGCAGATTTTCAGCTGAAGCTTGTCGAGAACTTCGTTTTTGAGGTCCTGAAACATGAATTTTTTCGAACAATTCAGATCTGATTCACATCGAAATTGTCCACACTGAGCTCCTCGTCCTCCGATGTAATCGCTCTCATCAGAGCGACGTTATTTTCGATCGTGTTCCTTCCCACATAGATGGTGACAATTTGAGCCTCTGTACGTTACCGTATGATTAGAAAGCTGATTCGATATCACTTACTGTAGGTCTCACGCATCTTCTTCACTTGCTTCTGTAGATCAGTCATGATCAGGTCATGATATTTGGCCTGTGCTTTCTTCCTTCTGTCTGGGTCGGCATTCTCGTTATCGAGGTCTTCGAGACCAGAAGTCGACAGCATGATGTAATCCAGCTCAGCCATAGTGTGTTTGCCGTTTCGATCAACGTTCTTGAATGGAGAATAGAAACTTGTCGGCGCTCCGTCGGTGAAGAGAATCGTGACCCTCGGTCTGGCTGAATCCGCCGGGAGTTTGGCATACACCTGCAATTCCGGAGAGCGTATTCAGATTTTGCATGGGCCTTTACTTTTTGGTTGGCAATTCTCAGCGCGTCGGGAGTATTGGTGGATCCGTTCTAAAATGAGATTTCACGGAGAATATAAATTGGGTTACCTTGTAGCGAGAGGGTACTTTCAAAGTTTCGATGATGTCATGCTTTTTGGTCTTTGGAGTAAGAGGAAATCGCAACTCTGCCAAACTGCTGAATTCAACTAGCGCGAAACTTAAATAATTTAAAATCATTGTTGAAATGATTTCAATGAACTCAAACCGATTGTCTGATGTATCAATTTCAATGAATGTTAGGAAGTTCTCCACGAAGTTGATCATTTTGTCAGGATTAGTACCGTTGATAGAGTTGGAAACATCGAACAGCATTACATAGTCTGGAACCAGTTTTAAAAAATGCTTGAAAGTGCGGTAAAACCTGTTCCTAGCGGGTCAGAGTTGTTGCACTTAGTACAGATGCTTCCAGCTGGTTTATCGTATTTCGAAGAGACGTCGAGGTATCCTTTCAGGCATGCACACACCAACTGTAATTTGCTTCATATTTTTGCAATGTAATCAGAAAATTCACAACCTTGCTATCACTGCATTCAGCGGTTTCCGCACACGTGTATGGGCAGGGGTGCTTATTGATAACTTCAGGAGCTGAGATTCGTCTAGTTTGATCAACGTAATGCAGAACTGAACTTACGCAGCGCAACACAAGTCAATTCTCCATCGTAAACTCCACTCGTTCCATTTCCCTCGTAGACCAACTTGGCCTTGCCATCAGAGAATTCGCAGCGGACTTGGCGCTCAAAGATCCAAGATCAAACGTCGAAATAAAGATTGGAGATCAAACCGATTCCTCGACAACGTCAAATGCGAATCCTTGAGTGCACGTATAGATCAGGTTGACATCGTCGTAAGCGGGTGCGGAACAATCTTTAAAATATTAAATGATAATAAAAATGTAACAAAATCTCACTTTCGCAATGCTTCACATCCTTCAGAAGCAATTTGCACTTTTCGTTCTCTGCAAAGACAGGATGATTTGAGAAAAAAAGTAATTTCAGTTATTGATGAGACCTGATTTGGGCGCAGTGCCGGTTCTATTGTAGATCTTATTGCAGATTTCTTCGAATTCGTCGGTTTTGTGGAACTGTAATGAATTATTAGGTGTGAGTTTGTATTGAACTTATCAAACTTGGTTTCCATGACGCTCCTGCAGTTTGAGAAGCCTCTGAAAAGGGTTTTTTTACTTTTTACTTCACTTGAATCTTCATCAATTCTCTCACTTCCAGCATGATCTTATCGGCTCTTAGCTGACTCTCCAACTCCATTGCAAATGCGTGTAGGTTCGTCTCATACTTGACGAAGAATTCAGTGCTCTGGAACAAGAACGGTAAGTTAGAGTAATTTGGTCGATACAACCTCTTTGAGTGTCTTATTGACATCAGCAATAACTTGATCGATCGTGTATTTGGTCACATCGAATGTACCTAATTCATAAGTATTAGCGAATACAATGATATTGATAACTTACAATCAGTAGTCACTTCCTTACAGGATTGAACGGCACTGGCAAGGAGAAAGGGGAGGAGGAAAAGGATCATGTCGAATGGGATTTTCATTTCCGTTCGTTGTTTTATAGTGCTGATGTGTAATTCTGCTGCAGATGCATTCTATTCATGTGGGAATCAATGAAAACGATGAACAAAGAAAGTTTTGACAACATGGTTTAGTAGAAAACATAAATCTTCAGAAATAAATCAATAATTGATTCTGTTAATCACAAGTTTCAGGACAATGACGTTATTAGGTAGAAGAGCACAAGATTTGATCTTCCATGGAGATCAAATCAACTATCTATCAATTTCCATAGAAATTTACAAATCATAGATCTGTTTATCGGGTTTCGTTGAGTTTCGAGAGTGATTCTTCCATTATATTCTTCTAATTTAGTTCCAGAAGCGCTTCTTCTCCTTTCTGAGGCACGATTCCTTTATCGGGAAATTCGACTCCTTTATCGTCGCCCATTGGAGAGGGGAACGGCTCGATTGGAATCAAACCTGCAACGAATCGAGTATTGGTGAGACAATGTAGGAACATTACGAAAAGCTTTCAGCAATAAAAAAAATACAAACTGACCAAATATGCATCCGAGTGGCGGCGGGACCTTGTATCGCACAGAAGGATGCATCGGATCGGGACGGAACAAATCGAGCCATGACTGAAGGAATTGCGTTGCGATGACGTCATCATCTCCTCACCCTTCCTGCTCTTATGTGCTTCACAATCGCGAGTATTATGCCTAAGAAGATAATCGGATACGGCAGGAAAATTACCGAGCCGAGAACGTACTGAAAACAATAAGATTTAAAGATCAAAGATCAACTAACCTTGAGGTATGGCACTGCCCGGAGAAGTACACCTTTACGCAACCATACGTTGTCCTGAAATGTTCCCAAGTTTCTCGATCTCGTTTGGAAATGAATCAGGTGGACAAAGAACAATATCTTACAAAGTGTCTTCTGTGCCTTTCATAGTAAACGTAGCCCATGAGACAGGGACTGAGCACGAATTGACTGATGCGAACGAGGAGACCGTAGGGAGAGAGGAACTGCAATGGGGAGGTTAGCTTCACGATTCACGAATACAGTATAGCAGCGCCACTTACATATCCGAAGAAGTTCACTTTCTTGCCAATCGATCCACTGATATCACGGTAGAAATTGGCCGGACCTTCAATGTATCGATTTGTTTCAGACATTCGAAAAGTCTGACCGTAACAAACGATTGTTAGCACTTGGAAGCCGACCAAAATTTCTGCAGTAAGAGGGAGCACTCGCATGTCGAGAATGTAGAAGATGTGATAGCCAATCTGAAATCGATTTGGATGTTATCGCGTTCTACAGATAAAAGGACTTTCGTGCACTGGACGAGTCCCACTCCGAATCCAATGAGCGATATAATGATGATCGTGAGTGAGCGATTCTTGCGACAAAATTTGAACTGTTCAGTGAGAGCAGAGATGGGAGTCTCGAGGAGACCTGAGAAATCAAAACAAGCTAGCGGAAAGGTTTGAAAATCCAAATCAGTGAAAAGGAATCAAGGACGTTGGGCAATAAGCTTGAGTAAGGTCTCACCAAAGGAAGTGGTTATTCCCAGAGCGAGTAGCGTCCCGAAGTATAGTAAGGACCAGAGAGCATTTAAGGGAAGTCGGCTGATTACTTCAGGGAAGTAGATGAAGTGGAGCTGCGAAGGTTTTAGTTGTCTGTTGTCAAAAACTAAAGAAATATTACAGATCTCACCATATATCCGGTTAAGAATTTCTCTTGTTGAGACCAATTGAAGAAAGGAATCATATGACGAACGTTCGAGAGAATGATGAAGATCTGAACAGATTATCGATTAATTCATTTAATTGTTTAACCTACGTTCATTGTTGAAATGACTGTCCACACTGACACTACTACACACACGATTATCGAGTCCTGAATGAATCGATTATGAATATTGATCGTTCACTATCTACCTACCCAGAATGCATCATTGCTTCGCTTGTTGTATGAAGCCATCGTAATCATTCCGCCCATTCCGAGAGAAAGAGAAGTTCGAGATGCCCGAAATGCCCTTGTCCACGCCTCAATTCAGAATTATTTATTTATTGATCGATGAAACTTACGCCAGAATCAACGAAAGATGCCCGATTGATTCTGAAGAATTTTTGCAGGGCGGTATCAGATCTTTCCATCGCCAAGCATCGAATTGTAAAGCAGAAAGTGAGAAATCCTCTGAAATTTGTGATAGGTTCTGCTCCGTATAACCAAAAAAGGATTCTGAAAAACGAAACCATCTAAATTTCTCACGCGGCACTTATAATGTAGAGAGACAGTTTGCCCAGCCATTTCATTCTTCTCATCAGACAGACACACACAAAAATCCATACGACACAGTATGTGAAAAGGACCTGGAATATGGCCAATTATCGATAGGACAGCGGCGCTACTTCAGTTCGCCGGACCAGCCCCCTCTCATTAAACCGCTCTGCCCCTGCGTAGAAGGTAGAGGAGAAAAGAGAATGAGAGGGAGGTAAGGGAGTGAGAGGCTGGTCCGTCGAAGTGAAGAAGCACCGGACATGCAAGCACCGTGTCCTCACCCTTCCCGATTCGAATGAGTATTCAGCTTCAGTATTCTCTCGACTGCCCTGGTCAAAGTTAGCTGGCAATCCGCGCAGGGTAACTCTATAAGGAACCCTTCTTTGCAAACTTTTATACAGGACAAATCCATGGGGTTGGTGCATAATTGAAAAAAATCTCACCGAAAGGCCTCTCTAGCGGGCAATTCGACTTCATAGTACATTCTTTCTTCCAGAGAAATGCACGTTCCGTTGAACCGAATCGGCATCTGATCGTTTTCATAACTAGCACATCGACAAATGAACTCATACCGTAGCATTCTTGCATTTCTTCTTGTTTGTTTCGGGCGAGAAACAGGCTAAAAAGCTTTTTGCAATATTTTATATGTTATTGAGTTACCTATTGAGTTGAAGTCGTTAGAGCAGAGGGTACGTTTGGCGACTCCAAGGAGAGACTGAAAAGAAGGTGGGGTGATACTTTTCATGCTAGCAAATCGAGCAAATTCTTCTAATTGCCAAACCATCATAACTTGCCTCTGCAGCGTATTCCAGTGCGTATGAATTGAGTAGAGAGTAATTTATTGCTCGAAAGAAGGAAAGAAAGCACACCGCCCAGCCGACTCCTTCAATTCCTGTGTTGATAAACACTTTTGAAATCTAAAATTACCTTGTAACATCGGGAAATTGAGTTGAAAAGCGCGCATCGGTCCAATTTGAGCAATCTGAAGGAAATTCAGTTAATTTCCTAATTAACCAATAATTTAATTACTTGTCCAATCATCATTTCGAGATAAAGCATCGGCACTCCGAATATAATCATGCAGATGAAGTACATTATGAGGAAGGAGGCTGAATGGAGGCGTCATCACTAGCCAATCTTCATTCCTCCTTACCGCATCCATACTTCCTCATCGCCATTGGAAAGTGGTACAACGTGCCGTTTCCAAGCGTGAAACCAATCACCGTAAGCAGAAACTGCAAAGTTAGATCGACTTATTAGTCCACTTTTTAGTAAACTACTTAGTAGCTGAAAGAGTCGGTCGCATACCTGTGCTCTACTAGCGAATTCGCCCCTTTCATCTTTCGGATCGTGTTCAGGCATCCATTGATTATCATTGTCCGGATCATCTGACAGAGATCAAAGATCAAAGATCAATTCATATTCGATCTCTCACCCGCCTCATTCGAAGTGCGTTCGGGAGTGCGTCTGAGAAGATTATCGATTAGTGAGATACTGTATACGGTAGAGTCTCACCCCGATCTCTCCAGGGAAGTTTTCGATCCACTTCGACTGCCGTGTCGTCCCCTACCGTACCCGCCCCTGTAATGAACATGCGATGAGAACACGGTATGATGTTCAGTGACTTGGAAATCATTATGTTGTAAAACATATAAGGGATACATTAAGGATAGCACGAATACGGTATGCGAAACTCACCCAATGGGTTCGACCCTCAAGAGAGGCGTCGCCATCCAACCGCCCGTTGAGAGGAGAAGAAGGGAGAATGGGGAAGTATCAATCGAATTGAGAACATTCATAAACAACATTGGGATGCAAATTTACTTTTTTTGTTTTGAATTGAATGTGGAAAATAAGAAGTAGATTCTATCACGTTACAGTGAACAGTGAATGTGTTATGAAACCAGCATGAATTTATTTATGTACAAACTTGACTACAAATCTTCGAGTTGTATCAATCTTCAAGCCCGACAATACGGAGGAGGAGCATTGGGAGTCTCGACCATCTCAACCTCGTTCGCTGGCTCAGACGACTTCTGTGGTGGGGCGAGACGCACGAATAGACTTGCAATGAAGGCAATGATAGTCGTTGTCGCGTAGAGAATGAATAGTATTCTTGCTGGAATGACGGTTTGTACTCCTAACATATAAATTCCTCCTCTTGACTCCATCTCACCAGTAGCATTGTCCATAGCTTCAAAAGACGAATTCCAATGCATTGCCTGGCAGACTATTGTAAACAGTTGATTGGCCATCGGCCAGAAGGAATAAGTCGACGCAGTAATTGCAGTGAGCACAAAGCATCTCAATATTGTCATTATTACGAACAAGTTATGTTGATTTACCTTTTGCCTTGCTGCATTGAAGTAGCGACGATGAAAACACAAATCAAAGTGAGAATGGTCGCAAGGAACTGAGCAACGTAGTGCAGAGCCTTGTAGCCGATGTATGATCTTTGCATGTCTGCAATTGGTCGGAATATACACTTCGATTTTTGAATACCCATTACATATGAGCTCTCCGTGTATTGGGAGTGGAACAAATCCTTGGCCAGATATGATTAGAGTGAATGCAGTCATTGAGGCTATTATAACGCCTCGCAATCCCAATCTAAGATAGTATTAGACATGAGTTGGATACATTGTCTTACTTCCAAGTAATTCCAATGAAGAAGATCACCGCAACGGCTTCAGCTGCGAACCATCCGATCATTGTGATTGACTCGTTGTTCTGAAAAACATAACATGAATGATGTTTAATCCTAAGTTACCGGAACGTGTGCGAGATCGAGTCTGCTGAAGAGACGGTTGAGTGGATCACAAACTATCCTGAAATGATGCAACAGTAGCTCTATTGAGAGTAGTTCCCTCACCCTATGAGAATAAGGGTGCAAACTGTTCGGGCTGGAATCACACTGAGGATACTACGCGTCTTTTGCAAGAGCGATCCAGGTAATGGTGGAGGCACAACCGTCTGAATTGCATCCGTAAGTTTGCCAGCTAAAGCCGAAAAGTTGTCTTACTTGCCCATATTCATCCTCGCTTTTGAACAGTGGCGCATACTCGGTGTCATCGAAACTGGAAATAAACAATTATTGCGAAAGTAAAAATAAATCGAACTTTTTGAGAAAAGCCATGGCCAAACACGAAGCTGAGGCGAAGTCAAAGAGAGAGATCGCGACTCTGAACCCCGTCCTTGCCTCGTAACTAGAGGAATATATGAGATATGGCAGTTGGGCACTAACAATTTGCCTGGAAAAGGAGTTGAAGGAAACAAAAACAATGGGACGCTTTTACACGATTCTATACAATGCTATAACGACTGATTTCTGGTGCAGTGAGCAACGATCGAGGATTGAAACCAGCGAGAGATTGTGTGAGACCTTCAATTTTTTTTGGAAAAATTCGGACTTCGAAAATTGAGAGCGAACCATTGTACAGACGACCAGCAATTCTTCGAGAATCGCGAGAATAAAATGATGTGTATTCTGCATTCTAAGTAATGCTAAGAGAGCATTAGCTGCGAGCAAACCGAACATACTCTGCTTGAAATTACATCTAAACAAACAGGAAACTAGACAGGAACACGAAAGAAACTACTAACCTCTCAAGAACAACACTGAGAACAATAGCAGCAAGAACTATCAAAGTTGAGAAAGAACCGAAGTGCGTACAGAAATGTTCTTTCTGTAATCGATTTGGGCTGAACAATCAATACAAAGAAACGTTTACCTCGTCATTGATGTCATGTTTGCAATCAGAATACTTTGGTTGGCGAGTAAGCAAGAAATTGAGGAAGAGAATGGCTAATTGAACTTTTCTCATTCTCGAACGGAGGGGGAACGGCAAAGCACAATCTCTGTTCGTCTCTCCTTTTATGCAGCTCGGGGTATCTAGTAATCGGTGTTACACAAGAAAAGTGCATTGCAGTTCACTCGGCTCATCTTTTTATCCAGTTCTCTTCGACTAACTCGAACGAGCAGGTAGATTTGGCACAGATAAGGGCGGCAGATTAACAAGTTAGAGAAGATAGGCGGTTCGATATCTTCACAAATTCAGCCGTTTCTTCAGTTGTTCAATAACATCTGCGTAGCTCGGCTTGAGAAGAGCCATTTGCTCTCTTGTCTGATGAGCGTAGTTATCGGCATAGTACACGTGTAGATTGGCGGGGTTGTAACTGAAGAAACGATTTTTGATCTGGCTGAAAAAGTTCACTCACAAGTAACAAATCCCCTCATCGCACTGCTTCTCACTAATCTTGTGTCGGATCAAGTTCGGTAACTTTATTTTGTCCATTCGAAGTGTCTCGTTTCGATCGAACTCTTTCCACTTCTGCAAAACATTTTTCGTTTCGTCTCACTTTACCATTAGATACACCTTCTCAGTGACTTGCAGATTCGAGAAATCGAAGTTCTTCCTTGCTATCTTTCTGAGAAGTGTTCTCGGTGGAGTCATCGAATGATCGACAATTATTCCCACACTCTGGTAATCGATCACCACGAACTTCGAGTGCTTACTGCAATAGATTCTAATAACACTGCAAAGGTTCTTTGATCTACCTGATAAACTCCAGTCGATTTCTCATAAAAAGGTAGGTAGGATCGCTCTCTATCGGTTCTTCGATGGGGAATGTTGTTAGTTGGGGTTCGCTGCAATTACCTTGAATTTCCCTCATAGCTTAAGGGACAAACCGTGAGATAATCCACGTGACGTCTGGCTTCATTGCTTCCACTATCTTAGGCCAAGTGGATGCGTAAGGAGGGCAAGATTTGTCGATGAGAACGCGACAACCTAAACGCTTCCACCTCAGTTCTGTCGTAGTTACTAGCATGCACAAGTCGGAATTCAAATCACCATGATGAGCGAACAGCCGAATCTCCATAGCCATTGGTTGCAGCATGGGAACCAGATAATTGACGACGATGCCAGCATACGAATTGCCAATTATGAGGACGCGAGCCGTGCCGTTGCCTTTCTAGAAAGCGTAACTAAGAGAGAGAAGTTCTTTGAATATCTCAACTAAATCATCTCGCGAAGAAAGTATTTGAGAAAATAGTTTTGGAAAGGAGCTTTTCGCTACGAAAAAAAAGGATAAAACAATTTCCATGAAGGCTATTTCGACGTTGTAATTGGCGTTTGCAATAAAACTGAGCAATTGAACATGCTTACCGCCATGCATCTGTTGTAGTGCTCCCGCCGATAGGGAAGAGCCCATCTGAGTTTTCACCAAATACAAGATTGTTGCTTGAAAGCATGCTCACTTCGCGCCGACAGAGTCGTATCTACAATCGCCTCGTCCAATATTGCCCGTCATCTTACTATTCCAGAAGTTGATCTCGGTGTAGTTGTAGCGTGAGTCTGTAACATGCACTTTGGACACATTGCATTTGGCTGGATGAGCCTAGACTGTTCTGGAGAGATCATCTGGAGCGAGCTGGTGGAATACGCACCAAGAAGAGTTTTACCCCATTCTCATCCAGCAAATACTGCGTGAAATGATAAATTTGGCACCTGAGAAATCGATCTGTGAGTTCAGCTGGAATGAGGTGACTACGAGAGTGGCAGCGTAGAGAGAAGCGACTACTATGATTGTCGTTCTCTTTGTCGCTCCAAGCAGTTTCAGTTCGGCAAACTTATGAAGCCCTATTGAGATCACGACAGAAGTAGTGAGGCACATGAACACTCCTGAATTTGGCCATTTGATGTAGAACGTTCATGCGAATTCGACCTGTGTTGTCGAGTGACTTCAGTTCAAATGAGTATTTGTAAAGTGTAATTACCGGCCAATGCACGAGATACAACACGTATGAGGCGTTTCCCAGTTTCACAACCAGCCTATAAATTTGATTCATTGCAAACATTTGAAAAAAATCTGAGCTCACTGATTGGAAAGTAACCAGATTTCATTCTGAGATCCAAAGAGAAGTAGAAAACCAGTGAACATGGAAACCTGAGGATGGATTTCAGATTTAAATCTTAAGATACTGCCTTACCGGCACCCGAATGGGCACTTGAAGTGGGGAGAAGCAAAATAACATGAGAACAACGAACAAAAGAGTGATCAGTCGTTTTGAAACTACTGAAACGATTCACTCAACAAGATATCTTCAATCTTTCTTGCCATGTTCTTTCTGGTCAGAGATTAGATTCGATTTATCTGAGTCTTCTGAATAAACCTCGTCGACCGTGTCGCTGAATTTGCATTGCTATGCGTGAAAATAAAAATAGACTCTACATTTCGAAGGCAATCGATCCAATAATGAACTGCCATGCTCGATTGTGCATAAGAAGAAATGCTGCTGTCTGATTTGATATTGAGAAAACAGCGAAAGAAGCGAAGGACGCTGAAATAGTTTATTTCGCGATGTTTCATCAAATTTCGCGTACCGATTGTAAGAACACCTAGAAATACGAGTTGATGATCTTTCCGTTTGAAGCATCTCTGTAGGATGACTATTAGAGGAACGACTAGATAGTATTGCACTTCAGCCCCGAGCGACCACATGTGAAGGAGGATGGGAGAGTCGTTTACCTACCAATGGTTAATTTTTGTTGGAATATTTTGCGAGCAACTTCAGCCCAGTAATCGCTTCCATCCTTGTACTGTTGAACATTCGCTCCGAATATCAATGACCAACGAGTATCTCTAATCAGTGTTGTGTAATCGATCGGCAATAGAACGAATCGAGACAGAATCTGCAACGTTCTTTCGAAAATCGCACAAAAAGCGATTTTCTAGTCTATTGAGATCGCTTCTGTTCAAATCGAGACAAAAGGTGCGAGAAGTCTCACTGCGACTGAGCAAATAACGACGCCATACATCGGCAGTATTCTGGAAATTCGACGCCAATAGAAATCAAGAATGCTCTGGAAATAAGATTTCGAAACATTGTTGAAAATCACTGAACCTTTGGATTCAACACAGTAACCCGAGACAGCATCATCGACATGAGATACCCAGAGAGAACGAAGAAACTGAATGCAAATGTTAGAATTCGGTATGTCTACAATGCCTGCACACTTCTCTGATGGTTAATATTGAGAAGAGGTTTTGAGAACAAATAATAATTGAAATGAATCACTTACATATCAACGCCTAAATAGCCGAGTGGGAAGAAATCTGGACGGAGATGGAATGCAAGAACTGCAGAGATGGCGAGAGTTCGAAAGGTCTGGGGAAATATTAGTTTGACTATAATGGACAGAACATTGCCACCTGTATATCAGGCCTCTTCGATTTCGTCGTCCTCATTATTTAACCTGCCACTATTTGAACTGTATAAAAAACACAAAATGTAATGTGATTTTGAATGAATTGTTAGGGATAACGTAGAACGTTGAAAAACATGTCGATACTAAACCGAAACGCGGAACTGAAGAGAAATAGTAATACTGAATGTAAGGAAAGGAAAGTGCATCTAAAAGAGAGAAGAAGATGTCGGAGAAGATTTATATCCATGACAGATCTCCTAGGAGACTTGGCCTTCGAACATGACGAGTTCAAATGAACAAGCAATGCAAACAACAATAATCGGACTAAAATAAAACAGAATGCCCAGAGTTGAATCTTACTGATGCAGATGACATGTAGCACTATTCAAAAATCTCCATTTGTTTTGCCTATCAGTCTCATAGTGACCGTGCACTAGTGCAAGCAAGCGAGCAACAGGGGCGCACTCAATACAGAAGTTTGATGCAGGGAAGTTGACGAATTTGAACAAAGAGAGTGATGATCAGTGAAGTGTTGAAGAGATCTCCATCAACTTTTATTGTTTGAACAGTTGCAGAGAAGAAACGACCAAAAGGCGAATTAAAGAGAAAGTCATGTCAGCTTATTGCGAAGTACAACCTGCGAATAAATCCTGACAAATGAGAGAAAAACAGAGTTTACTGATTGTCAATGGTGATGCAGTGAGTGTCTCTGTTGTCCTTCGTTTTCTCTCCAGTGGAGAGTCTCCACTCATTGATCAGCCACAATAATATTGCCACTTCTCTGTATCATCTATCTCCTTTTCTATGATATTCAGGTGGTTCGCCGTTCAGAAACGGAAGATTCAGAAACGTTTACAGCTCTCTGCACATTTCTCGATCGATATACGCGGCATTCTTGGGAAGACGGATTCGCACAATTCATGGTGTGACCAAGACAGTGCTCTCTTGGGATGCCGGATAATATACAAATACTAAATATTCAGTACCCAGTAGGAAAAAAACAAAGCTTTGGTTTGAGAACCAAATACTTGGTTTGCGGAAAATGAGCGAGAGAGTGTGGAAATATTGCAGAGCGCCCATCCAAAGCTTTGGAAAAATCCAAATATTTGGTTTCCATTTTGCCCCAAACCAAGTATTTGGGTGAGCGAGACGAGAAACCATGCTTATTTGATCCGGCATCCCTAGTACTCTCTCAATTTCGCGTGCTCTCTCTCTCTCTCTCGCTCGTCTCTGGTCTTTATCCTTTAGAACGCCATGGATCTATAAATGCGTAAAATTCAAATTTTGGTACGAAAAAAATCAGCGACTATGTTAGATGGCACAAAATAGTATGAGAGACAGAATGAACAGTACTTCATCAAACTGATTATTATGGTTTTTACGATTCTAAAGCGTTTCCTGGGAGAAATGCAACAAGGTGTCAGACACGAGCAATGAAGACCTCGCTTTCATGTGGCTATTTTGATTATTATGCCATCCGTGAAATTTTCTTCGAATACTGTGCTTTTGTTCAACAAAGTCTCAAGTCAATTCGTAAAACTGACATTCCTTGTCAACGTTTTTATCGAGTTTCTGGGGAGATGGAGAATAAATCGAGTGAGTGATACGGGGAGGGTAGACCGCTCGTCATCAACCGTACCAGAGAGAGAGGACACTGGAAAAGTGTTTTCATAAGTTTGGGGAGAAATCAAGAACAATAGTTATGTACCTGGAGGTGCGAGGGGCACGCCCCAAAAGGGACGCGCGCCTTTTTTACCCCCACCCACACCCCCCGGGCGCCGCCGTTTCTCATTGTTCGAAAATTTAGGTAAAAGAGAAACGGACAGCCCCACACCAGCGGGCACCGCCGTTTCTCATTGTTCGAAAATTTAGGTAAAAGAGAAACGGACAGCCTCACACCCGCGGGCGCCGCCGTTTCTCATTGTTCGAAAATTTAGGTAAAAGAGAAACGGACAGCCCCACACCAGCGGG
>LS501210.1:17002-27592 GCA_900490845.1 Pristionchus japonicus | reverse complement strand
CTGATCGATTATGCTGCTTGTTCCCGAAACCTCCTCTCTGCTTGTTCTCTTTCTTATTATTCACGTAATTCACTTCTCGGCGTGAATCTGTGATGGTGCGAGAGTCTTTCTTGAGCTGGGACAAATCATTGTACACTGATAGCAGATCATCCAACGTGCATGTTTTGCCTTTCTGCTTAGCAGTCTGCATCATTTTGAGATGTACATCGGAGTACCGAGGAAGGTCGAGTGAGTGCAGGAAGGTGAGAACCTTCCACTCATCGACAGTCGCTTCCTTGACTTGAGCATTCTCCACCGTCTGATTGACGCGTGCTGCGAGCACTCTCACATCCTCGATGTTCTCCCTGCTCATCTTCAGATCGAGCATTGTACGTCTTCGATCAAAGATAGACGTGTTGTCACCAAAGAGCGTCAGCATTTTCGCCTTGACGGCCTCCAACTTCATATCGATCCACTTGGTCGGCGCGACAGACTCTGTGAAAGTCCTTTCCACTGATGTACTGACGTGTCTGATCAGCAATCGCACCTTCTTCACGTCATCCCATTCCTTGAGATCGATCGTGAAGATGTCCTCGTGTCTATTCCACCATCTCTCAAACGTCGCGCCATCCTCCGGGGAGTAGACAAACTCCTGGATGCGCGACTCGATCGCGTTGAAAGTCGTACTTGACATTTCCTGTGATCGGGAGTCTGGCTGGTTCTCACACTGCTTGTGAATAAGCTTGGCCAAACTGGCCACCACTGCCTTCAATTCATCCATTTCCGTACTCATTGTGTGATAGTGTGGCTGCCAAAATCACCGTTCACGATCACGTGAGTCAACTGTCGTGATATGTCACTATGACGAAACTCGAATGTTCAGGTTTCTCCGCAACCTTGACGAAATTCGATTTCGTGCAGCACCTCCGGCCGCAATTAACGTTCTGTTCGCGTCACACAGACTGCTGAATGAGTCACACAGACTGTTGAGCGTCACACAGACAGCTACTTTAATTGCAACGGGTCACACAGACTCCGAGGGTCGCTGAGACTCCACGAACCGGTCACAGAGACACGGTTCCGTTTGTAGGGCACAGAGCACTCTACTGACCGGTCACAAAGACACGGCCACTCGATAGTCCTACGGGAAATGGAAAACTAATCGTTTTGGGGTGATAAAGCGGGAAAAAATTGCGCAGCGCCTTCGGCCGCCCTATTGAAATTCCGTTTTCACTAATTTACAAAACGAAAAGATGACAAAATGAAGGCAAACCCACGTAAATCCTGTTGATCCTGAACGCCAATAAGTGTTGTGTCCGCGGGTTGTGCTTGGGCGAGGCGAGTAGTGATAATAACTACTTTATCTTCACACGGGAGGAAATACAGACGACGACGTCGCTTGGTCGACGGGGAGGAAGAGACTGACGAAAATAGACACGGAAAATGCACCGCGCATATTTACTACAGTACGCTTACAATTGTGGTGAGAGAAATTACCATTTAGAGAAGTACCATAATTTGAGTGCGGTGGGTCACACTCACGATTAACTATTAATGATTTGTGTGTATAAATATAATATATTTACTATACAACACTAAGTCAATTCACCCTCGGTTCATTACACTCATCGGGCGCAGTAGACCCGGCACACTGTTGGCCGCCCTCGAGCTTATCGAGAATGAACTTCTCAATGAGCTCGAAGAGTCATTGACCATCCACGCGCATACCCAGCTTCAGCCAGGCGTCAGCCAATCTAACGGCCATTCATCGAAGCCCAATAGGTCCTCGCCTGCTAGTCCATCCAATCAACGCCAATCATCCAATCATTCCTCTTCCTCTCCTGGTGCAAAGTTCGCTAATAAGAATGATCCACTGTGTGTCTTCTGTGGCAGGCACTCATTCAGTGGTGATTGCACACGCGTAACTTCTATCAAGGAAAGGAAAGACATGCTCAAGAAACAGTCTCTCTGTTTCTGCTGCTTCTCAGCAATGCATTCATCTGCTGCCTGCAGAAAATCTTGTCCAATCTGTGGTGACAAGCACCACAAGACTCTCTGTGAAAAGAAGTCAAAGCCTGTCACTCCTCACACAGTCAGCATGGCTGTCACTGTCGATCATCCTATTCAAGTCAACACCAGACTATTCACAGCACCAGTAGTGTTGTCTAACCCAGCTAAACATCAATTGCTCATGGCTAATGTCCTCTTGGATACTGGTGCCCAGATCTCTCTCATCTCTAGAGATAGGTGCCGCAAGCTCCGCCCCCTTTGACTGGACAAGGCGCGCGGCCAAACAGCGTGGAGGAGAAAACACAAAGCTCAAACTTAACCAAATTTCACAATCAAAGTCGCGTTGAACAGCTATGACCGCCCTCTATCGATTGATCACTGTTCAAAATATGAAACTTTCCACTAAGTAGGTCAAAAATCGATAAGAAGATTGAGGAAGTGCTCGTTTGACCCTTTATAGGGTGAACTCACACTTTGAATAGCAATTTTCTGATTCTTTGTCCTTATGCGAGAGTCTCTAAGAAGAAAAGACAAAAATTCATTGTTTCGTTGATTTGTGTTTTCTTTTTAAAGATTTTAGTACGCGCGTATTTTAATTGGTTCCGGTTATCGCTAAACGCAGTGAAACTTCACGACTGGCCGTGTGTGTCAGGCGTGTGTGTCACAATGTGCATCCTCCGCCTCTCTCTCCCACGCAGATCTACCACCCGGCGTGGCTAGGACGCACCCTCTCCGGATAAGATTGAACGCGCCCTCGAAATATCGGACAGCTTCGGCTCGATTGGGGAACCTCTGCCCGTTTGGAGCGTGAGAGATGGACAAAATAGGCTCCGCCCCCTCCTCTCCCCCTCTCGCATTCCTCCCCTTACAAACAGCGACTTTCGCGCGCACGTTTTGGGCTCTAAATCAGCGCAGGGACAAGAGAAACACTTCCGATAAAAAGCATTTTGTTAGTGGGGTCCTGAGGGATAGTTTGAACATCCTTTTGAACCCATTGCTTCACATCGGCTCTGGACGTTGCGGCCCCTATCTAGAGACCTCGCAACTCGCCTCAATCTCGCCCCTGTTGGCCAACTTCTAGTTAGTGTCACTGGTCTTACAGGTGCTAATGACGTTCCTAGTCCTCCTTCCTACCACGACATTGTTCAGTTCCATCTCATGACTGCCAATGGTAGAGAGACAATCAGGGCAGCTGTAAGAGATACTAATGGGATAATTCAATCCATTAGGCATCAGCCCCTCTCACCTGCAGATCTAGCTGTCATTGAGAACACTCTCCAGTGTATTCCTCCTCACTTCTCTGATTCATATGTCACACCAGACCTCTTACTCGGTGTAAGTGACACTCTTCGCCTCCTTGATAGTTCCACTTCTGTCACGCTTCCATGTGGATATCGGCTCGTTCAGTCGATCATCGGTCCACTGGTGGCCGGTTCAGAGAACACTCAAGCCATCCCCACTCCATCAATCCACAGCGATGGAATGGAATCTCATCCTCCGCTCACTCCGACTCTCAGAGTTAACTCGATCGTTGCCTCATCAGAGCAGACAATCGAGCAGAAGATCGAGCACTTATTCTCAGTTGATCCAACCGCCCGTGTCTATGAGACCACGGAGCGGGAATCACGCAAGTTAGCTGACGAAATGGTCACTAAACATTTCGATGAGACCATTCAACTTCGCGAAGATGGCTACTACGTACAGTACGCTGTCAAGCCCGAAATCAAGTCTGATCTACCAGACAATCATGATCTTGCTGTCTCTCGCTTATCATCAACTGTCAAATTGCTGTCTAAGGATATCGAAAGCTCCTTGAATATTACGATTCGGTAATCAAGGACCAGCTATCTCTAGGTCAAATCGAGATGGTCGATCCATCCGATTCCAACGGTGTCATTCACTATCTAGCCCATCAGGCAGTTCTGCGGCCTGACAAGCCTTCCACTCCCCTCAGGATAGTCTATGACGCGTCCGCACATCTCAAGGGGAAGCCATCTTTGAATGACATGATCCTTCCTGGTCCCAGTGATCTCGAGCACATCCCCTCTCTCCTTCTTCGTGCGAGATTCAAGCGATACCTTGTTGTATAGTGGTCTGTCCTTACTCTGGGAGCATAGAGGAGAGAGGTTTATCCACACAACATGACAAGAGAGAGGAGTCACATTCCCCTAGATGGAACGTGGGGTAGACTGACGAGTTCACCTCTCGAGACGCGAGGGTGACATGCTAATGCGTATGCTAATCGAGGGATGAGGAAGAACAAGGGGATAGCCAGACGATCGATACGATATGCTAATAGCGTAGAGAGGGGATGGCTAGACAGTCCGTGCGATATGCTAATGAGTAGGACTATAGTGTAGAGAGGGGGTGAATACCCTCGATACAACATCTCCCCTCCAAGACTCGAACTTGGGGAGAGTCTGAAAACAACAAACAATATCATGGGCCACGATCGAAGAATCTTTGGTCTGGGATCACTTGGAGTGATTATTTCCAGTAGATGGCTCGAACTCGATCATCACAACAGTCTTCTCGACACGATAGTCTTCTCGATGCGCCGTTGTCCAATGAAGTCGAATTCGTTGATCTTCTTCAGCTTCATTCGATCTCGTCTCCAGAAGTCGTCGCTCTTATCATCGGAAACAATCTCGATAACCGATACCACATAATATCCTTTCCAGTAAGGCATCTCTCATCTCTCGATCTGGTCCAGTTCTGATCCAACTGATCTCACACAGATCGTCCTCTTGATTCACTACCACGAATCGAATCTTTTTCACAGGGCTGACCATTTCAACCACCTGTGCCCAACAGAAAACATCCAATCGAACAATAACACTGTGTGTTCATTACCATTCATGCACTTTCGTGCCTCTTCAAGCTGGTGTTCCAATCCAGAAAACACCTTCCGTTTTCTCGCCTTCATTCAAGCAGGGATACTCGCCACTAGCATCAAAAGCACTAGGGTCTCACATAACACGGAGCGAACCCTTTCTCCCTTCTCGATGAAGTCACGAGACTCTTTTTTTCTCCTCGCCTTCGTTCGAGGCCACGCTAATTCACATCAACAGGACATATCATACCCTATGAGATCCTGGACTTTTCACGTCCTGATTCGAAACACGAGGTTTTTCTTCTTTTCTTAGTCTCGTCTTCCTTTAAGGCCACGCTACTTCCCTTCCATAGGGTCGGCCATCTCATATCCTATGAGATCCGTATCTTTTCACACTCTCTTCAGAAGCCACAAGACAGACGCTTCAACCCAAAGAAGTCCATCTCTAGGTTCTCTCAGCGCCACCAGCTGTCTACAGTATCTCGCTGGATTTTTCACACGGTGCGGATCGTTAAACAGACGACCGCGGCGTTATTCCTGAACGAAAGCTCGTCTTCGTTTCTCAACGCCACCAGGAGCAATTCTCACTGGATTTCACACTCGCTCGGATACAGATCCCTACGGCATTGCCTCATCCTGGCAATCCGATTCCGTTGAATTCTCATAATTCCCGGTTGATCCTGATCCTGCATAGCGGTCCCTCATCCTGGGCTGCCGCTCTCTCAAATCACTTGCATCACTCGCACAATTCCAACTGGAGTAGTCCTTTCTCTTTGAACTTTCAACTCCATAGCATCCTGTGCTCTCGCCTTGGCTCTCTAGCCTTCCATAGGTCATATCACCATTTTGAGTCTGCACCTCAAATCTCTTAAGCCCGAATGATCACCATTCCTGCCAAGCGGAGTCGCAACCACTTCTCGTGTCCTTTAGCACACTCCCTTTCCCGATATCTTTCGGTCATTCAGGATCTGATCAAACGGATTCGTGCACTCAAATGGTATCTTCTTCTCATCTACTCGCTCTTATCCAACTCTCTGATTTCCACCTCTTAGCTCCACTTTGTTTGCCTTGGCTCGCCATTTACATGTCATTTGCATAATGACCAGTCTCGCCCTCTTCTCAATAGTCGCCCTCTCACTTACGTTGCCTCGGACGAATTCCAGTCCTTTTCCGGTCCAGTTCTTCGACCGATTGATCTCATTCTTCCCGAGTCTTTCCTAGGATGTCCTCTCAATCTGATAGATTCGAAAGACGATTATCTCCCTCCAGAGGAGGAGAACTCAAGTAGAGAAACTGCTATCAAACAGTTGTCTAAATCAATCGAAATTGTCGATCAATTCTGGAAACGGTGGCATCAAGAGTACCTTTCAACTCTGCGCGATTCATCCAGCAAATCAGATCCCTTGCAATCATCGCGCTCCTCTCTGATCAATCCTCAACTTGGTTCAATTGTTCTCATTGTTGACGAGAGTGGCAACACCCCTCGCTCAACTTGGAAGATGGCCAAAATTATTTCATTGACTGACACTTCTGCCACGCTTCGCTCCCATGCTGGCAGAATTATCGAGAGACCAATCAAGCTTCTGATTCCTCTCGAGATTCATTCAGAAGATGTTGCCGACGTTCAAAACGTCATGCCTCTTGGTAACACTACTGCTCAATCTCATTCTATGACAACCAGGTCCAGGGCTAAGAAAGCCACTCCTGGAAATTAATAATCCTCTTCCTCTTTTCCCCTCCGCCGAGGATTCCACTGTGTTCCACACTGTAATTAATTTCATTCTGTATATCAATAATAATCAATAATAATCAATTATCATTCAATTATCAATTCATTCAATTCAGCCCTCAAGCATGGCCGGTCTCATCGACCTCACTGGGGAAGCTGCTTCTGACCCAGTCAAGCAATCGGATACAATCGCCGCTATCCAGGTGCTTATTCACCCCTCCCCTTTCCGTTCACCATTCTCTTGATAGTTTCAATCTCATCACTTATCATCTCCATTCAGCCACTGCTCGTGCAAATGACGCAGCATATCACCAACGTGATTCACTCGGTCTCGAACTCAATGATGTCTGAGATCAAGAAGGAGATTCACTCCGTCTCATCCGCATCGTCCACTGAGATGTTGGCAATGAACAATCAGATGGATGTCGGATTCAAGATGATGTATTCGTCGATCGATTCCCATGTTTCGTCTATCATGACCAAGTTGTCAAACACTGTGACCCCTCCGTTCTCTCGTTTCAATGTATCCCCTCGTTCTTCATCTATCAATCGTTCCAAGGGTTCTACCCCTCTCTCATCGAGAGATCGTAGTCGTTCACCCATTTCTGGTACCTCCGTTATCAAGTCTTCCACCCCTCGCAATTCCCGCATTCGCTGCACGTTTTGCGACTCATGTACCCATTTCACTCGGAACTGTATGGATAACCGTTCGTTGTCTAGCAGACTGAGAATTCTGAAAAGGTTAGATGACGTCTGCACAAAGTGCTTCCGTGCGCGCGGTGCCCCTGGCCACTCGGCCTCCTGCCAGCCCGATGTCTGCAGCCGCGGCTGCACCAACGAAGAGACTGAAGTTCCGATGAGACATATGGACTGGCTCTGCCCCAAGAACCCCGAGCTCACCGAATAACCTTTTCACGTGGACCACTTTTGTTTAGCTTCGGCCATGTTGGTACTTGTACTATTGTCTCGTAAGATTGTGTGTCCCCTAGCTGTTTTCTCGTTCTTTTACTTCACCGTTGTTCCGTAGTTGTTCTCCCTTGTTCATGGCCTCGGATGCCATTTCATAAAGCACTCGTGCTATTTCTCCTCTCTCATGTACACTCATATCACTTCATATATCACCTCTTCTTCCGCCCCCGGGAGTGTACCAAATTCTATCAATTTGATACCCAAATTCATACAATAATCAATATTTATATTGATTTGCATATTCAAATCAGTCCTCGATTCGCATAATCCTACAGTATGCCAAGCATTTCAAATTCTCCCTTTTCCCGCATTTCTTTCAGTTTGCGATTCAAACCGTATACTGTTATTCCCTTTTAAACCTCCCGCGAATGGTTCTCGAGTGGAAGCGGTCGCGTTCGTCACGCGTCGCGGTCCACCTCGAGCTCCTCCCTCGCGCTGACATTTCCTCACTTGTATTCGTTCGCTCGCGGCGTATTGCCGCTCGATTCTTGTCACCATCGTTCATTCACGGCGCGTTGCCGTTCATTTCCACGTCGTTTCCTGTCGTGACATTCCCCAACCTCATCCTCCCTTTCACAGGGTTACGTTGGGGGAAGCTGACCACTCGGTCCCTCCATCCATCTCCGCGGGCAGCCGAATCAATCGCCTCCCGTGATCATCAATCGTTTCTCCGAGGCCCCGTCCTCCTCTATCGCCGTCTCACAGGTCGGTAATCAATCATTTCATCACAACGATCAATCTTTCTCTAACCATTACCCCATTTATCATTAGTTTCACCCAATTTCATGTGCGTTAGGCAAATAAATATATATTTTATTTATTAAAACGAGTTCTCTGTAAGAATGGAAGAGGGGTGGCACAATGCTTCAAAATGGTCGGATTGAGCTCAAATTTGAAATGGGAGGTCCCTAGGGGTCGTACATGCATCCTACAACTTTGCATGATGATCCTCCTATAGAAGGTCATTCCGCTCTTACAGAGAACTCGTTTTAATCACTGTCTTGCGTACACACCGTGACAACCAACGGGATTCTCTCAGCGGGGAGAATTCCGTACAATACTATACTAGGCCTACCAGAACTGCCCAGAAGGCCTTTCATTCTTAGCTCGAAATGACTCTCTCTTCCTGTATAGATCCGAAAAGTAGATAAGACAACGCATGAATATAGGCAATCGAACTCTTTGCTAAGCAACTCTAGGAAAATGCGATATCCTTGGACAATTTAGCGATACGATTTAGTCCTTGGTCTTTGATCTTTCGATGATACTAAAATAGGCCTATTAGGACTGCCCAGAAGGCCTATCAATCTTTGACTTTCTGCACAGATCAGATAAGTAGATAAGACAAGAAACGATTTTGACTAATCGCACATTCTGCTATGCATGCGAATGCAATTTTCACCTACAGACTAGTCGATGAATGATTGATTGGCAAATGACAGGCAAATGACAGTATTATCTCGCATTTTTCGACCCCTTTCTTTTTGAGCCTCGCCATTTTTTTCTTGTTTTCTTCCTAGTCATAGATCAAAGATCAATCAATCTAGCGACGAAACGCTTAGTCATAGACCAAAGATCAAACAATCCAGCGACAAAATGCTTAGTCATAGACCAAAGATCAGGCAATCTAGCGACGAAACGCTTAGTCATAGACCAAAGATCAAGCAATCTAGCGACAAAATGCTTAGTCATAAACCAGAGATCAAACAATCTAGCGACAAAATGCTTAGTCATAGATCAAAGATCAATCAATCTAGCGACGAAACGCTTAATCATAGACCAAAGAACAATCAAACAAGCGACAAAATGCTTAGTCATCTACCAAAGATCAATCAATCAAGCGGCGACATGTTTAGTCATAGACCAAAGATCGAACAATCTAGCGATAAAATGCTTAGTCATGGATCAAAGATCAAACAATCTAGCGACAAAACGCTTAATCATAGATCAAAGATCAATCAATCTAGCGACGAAACGCTTAATCATAGACCAAAGAACAATCAAACAAGCGACAAAATGCTTAGTCATCGACCAAAGATCAATCAATCAAGCGGAGACATGTTTAGTCATAGACCAAAGATCGAACAATCTAGCGATAAAATGCTTAGTCATCGACCAAAGATCAATCAATCAAGCGGCGACATGTTTAGTCATAGACCAAAGATCAAACAATCTAGCGACGAAACGCTTAGTCATAGATCAAAGATCAAACAATCTAGCGACAAAACGCTTCATCATAGACCAAAAATCAAAACAATCAAGCGACAAAAATGCTTAGTCATAGACCAAAGATCGAACAATCTAGCGACAAAATGCTTAGTCATGGATCAAAGATCAATCAATCTAGCGACGAAACGCTTAGTCATAGACCAAAGATCAAACAATCTAGCGACAAAATGCTTAGTCATAGACCAAAGATCAATCAATCTAGCGACAAAATGCTTAGTCGTTAATGTTACAAAATGCTTAAAAGAGGTGTGCAGATGCGATGGTGTTGCGCAGTGAGGTTTATCGGCTGCGTTGCCCTATTGGCATTTCTGGGGTCTGAAAAACGAGCGCGACTGAGACTTCGTTTTGCAATCAGAGAAAGGTGAGATGCGGTGTGCCTACTGGGCCTGACAAGCACATGGTCAGATTCAAACTACGCAAAGCGTCTTTGCTTCTAGGTATTTATTCGAAAGGGACCTGTATGCACAAGTTATTCCGGTCTGTTAGAATGGAATTTCCAATCCCCTCCCTGCTGCCGTCCTGCAGGCCTATTGCCTTGATATCAGGATAAATATCTGAATCTGGATCTGAATCTGAATGGAGCTGAATCCGAGACCGGGACGGTCTCCGGTGGATGATATAGGTGTAAAGGGAGCATGGTGACATCGCGGAGCAAAGCGAACGCGCTTGGATAGTTATGGCACAATCTAGAGCATTGTGTTGCAATAGAAGACGATGTAGAGAGTGGAGAAGCGAGAGAACAAGAGTGGGGACAACTATCATAAACATGAGGAGAACGGTTTCATAAGATATCAAGGATCAGCATTACTCAGCTCCAGTAAAGAGGGTTCAACTGTGATTC
>LS501205.1:199722-223561 GCA_900490845.1 Pristionchus japonicus | reverse complement strand
GAGGTCCACAAAGATTACCGAGACCAGGAGTACTGTATTTTCACGAATTATTACATAACTTTAATCTATAATGGCATGAAGGCCGTATGATCACTTTCAGTGGAGAATGTACGGGCTACTCCCATCTATGCTATGAAGAAGAATAGGGTATTCGTATCCGGAATGTTTGTGTTTCAAGGTGAATGGATTATGTATAGCGTTGAAAACTGATCAGAAAAAGAGGATCAGATTTTGAACAGTACCTCTGTTCCACAATCTAATCTTTCGAGCTCCTTTTCCCCCTGGCACATTCACTTGTTCTCATGCGTAGATGCGAGATTTCGCATTCCTCTACACAAACTGCTTTAGATTGGAAGAGAGTAATGGAGAGAGGAGGAAAGTATCCCGATCCCCACCCCGACCATATTACCGTGATCTACCGTTTCCCCACTCCACTCCTATATGGCTCGGAACTTCGGGTACAACAACGTACCCCTATTATCGATTGACCTTTCCGCTCCGAAGATACCGGATATATTACTTTAAATTATATTAAAAATATATTAAAATTAAGATTAAAATAGACATAATGTTCGTGATTTCATTCCCTAGGCCCCATTCACATTTTGCCCTTCCCAAGAAGCGCCAGAGGGGCGACTAGAGACAGATCAAAGAGGGAAACTGAAGAGATGCGATAATAGGCCTTTGTTCGCTCTCTGTAACTACTTCCTCCATTCTCACTCGGTCTCTTCTCCATTCCTTTACCTTTCCTGGCGACCGTAGTTACCGTACCCATCTACAGTAATTTATCAACAATGGAAAAGATACCGTATTCTAGCTACCGTAACCAATCTACCACAATCGTTCTACCGTTCTTTAGTTACCGCACCCATCTACCGTAATCCATCAACCATGTTCTATGATAGATACAGTATTCTAACTGCCGAATTCAAGCTTCCGAAACCCATCTACCACAATCGTTCTACCATACTCTAGTTACCGTAAGCCATCTACCGTAATCGACCAACCATGTTCTAGATGCCGAATTCTAACTACCAAAGTCTAGCCAAGGTAACCCATCTACCACAATCGTTCTACCATACTCTATTTGCCGTAAGCCATCTACCGTCATACATTTAGCTCAATCCGTCCACCGGTATTATTCTGCCGCAAACATGATACGGTAGTCTAACTACCGTATCCCTTTTCTTCAAAAAATGGTCCCCATGACTCTACCGTCGCCAATATATACATTGTAGCAACCATTTAACTAATCCTTACTCGAGTCTTGGGTATCGTACCTTAGAAGCTCTTCCATAAAAATCTCGAAGAAGAAGCCTAGCTCATAAATCTGTGGCGGTCCGCGGAAACAGGCCAATCTTTTGTCAAATCAATACAAATAAATGATTCCCCCACCCTCGTTACGTACTGCATGTGATTGAAAGTGAGTATTTGGAGATGATTCCTGATAAAAGGATCTCGAATTCGCGGTTAGGGCGTTGCGCCAAGCTGTGACGAAAGCGATTTAAGTAGAGAGTGATCCAGCCGCGAACGCGGCGTGAGAGGCAGCAAGGCAGCATGTTATATGAGAACAAGGCCATAGAGAGTGCCCAGAACGACTTGTCTATTTTTCGCGATCTCATTCGATAACTTAATCACGATACGATAGGAAGAAGTGAGACATGTAAATGTGCAAACGTGAGAGAATAAGACAACTCGTAGACTATTCAAGGGGTTACTGAGTGGCCTATATAGCATTGCAGCCAAGAATTACCCTAGTTATACAAACTTCGGGTCTGCGAGTGGATGAAGAGGCGTGAGCCATGTCTCGACTGCAGCGAGTGTGTAGACGGGGAAGGAAGACTGCTAATCGATAGATTAGTATGGAAGAGGAGCGGTAGAATGAGGAAAGGATTAGCAACGAGGAGGGTTCCTTCGAATTGGTGTAGTAAGCGATCGATAGGGTTTCGAAAGTTGGCTCTCGTAGATCTTCGGATGACACAACGTCTGCAAGCAGTAAAAATTTCAAGCAAGAAGGCTTGAAAGGCTCCAAGAAGATCGGGGAGAGGGCAGAGAGAGTAGGGGAGGGAGCGGCGGGAAAAGGTGTCAGAGACGCGCAGTTAGAGGGTCTCCCTTCTGCTCTAGCCATAACCAAGCTAAGACAGAGGGATTAGGGCGGCAATTCAACTGAGAGAGCATTGGTGTGCCCCACGATGCGGATACGGTAGCAGAGGGTTTCGGGCGGCAGTTCAAAAGAGGGAATCAGGGACGAGTCCCATGATGAGGATACGGTAGCGCGAGAATATTTCCACTGACTTGACCCAAGAACTGGCCCTCCTCCGCCCATTCTTCCGATTATTCGCAAATTAATCATCACGAAAACAGCGCCAGACGCCAGAGGGACTATGCAGGGCGGGGATATTAGCCAGTGGGTCATCCAGAGGGTATGATCAGTCATTAGTTCCTGACTCCCCGTTGATTACCCACACTTGAAAAGATGCCTGTTCCAATTGTCGCCTACTAGTTCGCCCCTCACGTAGGTCAGAGATTCGGGATTGAGTTCACTAGCATGGCAGAAAGATAGTAAAGTCAGACAAAGCGAGAGAGAACAGGTGGAATGGAGAGATTAAGAGATCGATCTTTTACCTCCTGCTGTGATCATTACTCGGACTAGGGGAGAGACACCTCTGAGAGGTGCGGGGGAGCGATCTTCGATTAGATAGCGACTCCCCTCCTTTTCCCACCCATCCTACTATTAGAGAGATAAGATCTGTGTGAGAACAGAGAGCTCATTCCTCTTAGGAACTATTAGATCAGCATAGTCCAATCTCTCACCACATCTCCTCCCCTTTCTTCCCATTTACAAAAGATCATGACAAATCGAGAGTCTTGCACTTTCCCTCTCCCTCTCTGGAAAGAGATCTGATGATATTGTGCCCTCTTGTGACTACCATTTCTCCCTTCTTCTCCTTATCACTCGCGAAGGGGGAGTCCTCTTCTCCATATTGCTCGGGAAGGGGAAGCCCCCTTTCTCCTCTGTTCTTGGCACGTTTCCAGACCCTGTGGCTTTCTTCTTCCACCCACTTTCTCACTTCGCTTACGGCTCAATTAGATCAGCCTGTTGGATCGTTTCGAGAAATGGAAAGGCTGCGTTCGGGCTAGGTGAGTAGGCGGGATGGCCGAGTGGTGTAAGTGGCCGTTGGCTATACGAAGGATACCGAGTTCAATCCCACCCAGCCTCAAAAAATCTTCTATCTAGAATGAATGAAACATATCAGTTCTTTCGGATAACTCCACAAGTGCCAATTGTACCTGGACTCTGCGGACTCCCGCAGTCTCACTCACTCCGCCTGTTATTCACGACTGTCGTCTCTCAGATCTCCCCACTCTCTCTCTCTTTCTTTGACTCTCTCGCTCGCTCTCTCTACTCTCTAACCCATCCCTTCTGCTCACTCACACTGCGCTCGACCCGATTAGATAGGTTCTGAGGGGAACAGAGCCAGGCCAAGTTCCTTCTTCTTCTACTAGATCAACAGTGTTCATGCCATCCATGATCCATCGCTCTCCCATCATTTACCCTTGTGAGAGATCATGCGAAATCGAGAGTGTGCCCCTTCCTGTACTTCTCACTTCCGCTATTACTCTTAACACTCCTCCCCACTTTGCTCATTGCTTCTTTCTTTCCTTATGATTCTTTTTTCTCGTTCTTCCCCCTCAATTCGTTCGCCGCTCTCTCAATTCCGCTTTCTTCGCTGTCTCGAGACTATGCCATGGGGGAACATTGCAAGGGACTGCCACAGGGTGCTAAATGTCGAGTATCAAGCCACGGGGTATGATCACTTGCCCGCTCTTTCGCGCTCTCTCACTACATTCCCGGGCATTCTAGGAAAAACGCCTTGAACTGTTTACTACTCTTTCGAAACTGCCCATTTGCCACGCTGTTTTGGCGCGAAAATTCGAGGAGAAGGGAGAGAGGGGAGAGAGGGAGCTGCTCTTACTGTCTGCGCTCTCTCCGATAACAGCGATCTCTACACGCGTGGACCAGAGAGGGACGCGGGGCGAGAGAGATCCAGGAGAGGGGGAGCGGGGGTAGATTAGCATCTGCTGCCCAGGTCACTGTTCCTCTGCTCCACAATGCACGATTGCTACATCCTTGTCTCCTTCCCATCGATTTCTTCACACACCTCTCGGCTCCGTAGCTATGAGAGAGAAGAGGCAGAGAGAGGGAGAGAAAGAGGGAGAGGGAGAGACACTCAGTCCCATTGTAAACGAGGAGATCTTAGCCGGGTAACAGGGGCTTAGCTCAAAGGTAGGGCAGCCGATCCATGAGCGTACGGTCGTTGGTTCGATTCCTTCTGAATACATCAGCCTCTTGCTTTACGGCCTTTACGCGCTTCCTAAGTAATTCTCCTCCGATTTCACCTTCAGGCGATAGTTTTGCAAGTTGCCTCGCTATTGATGCGAGAATAGGCGAATCTTTGATCAGGCAACGGTGCTTTCCGCTCTCTCATGATCGCATGAGCCTTATGAGCCATGAACCAAAGCTGCCTAACATCCATTGCGCTCTGATCTTCTCAATCGCAATGTAGGATTTGCGTTTCCGTCGTTTGTTTTCTGGTTTCCAACTCTCTCCAATTCACCCGCTCTCTCGCTTCTTCTGACAGAGTTCGCAGAATGAGAGCAGTTTACCAGAAGCGCCATTAACAGTCAATAGTTTTGCAGGTGATGCAGTCTCTGAAAGATTCAGCATCTCTCTCGAACGGATCCCCGACTCCCGTCGTCGATCCAACTCGCGATATCGCTCATTCTACAACGGGTGCATCCAGTCTTCCCGGAGGAGTCCCTTCGATAACGTGAGTTTCACACAGTTCATAAAGGCCGTTTTTCTAAAAGTCGAACTGAATGAAGTTGAACCTCTGGAAAAGTAGAATTTGGGGTTCTTGAGGGTGCAGTTGATTTTGGAGATCCCCACTTATTACTTTGAGCCTACATTGGTTCCAGATGGTGTTGGGCGAATATCTCGTTTTCAATTAATTGGCGGTTCTCGAAAAAGCTAAAATGCACTTTGGTGCCCTTGCACAGTGCATCCAGAACCGTGATTTAGCTTGTGCCTGTGCCTGTATTTCGGGTACTAGTAGTTATTGCTGATTTTACTCGGTTACATTCAAAACAGCAAAAATATTAATTTATTTATTAAAATATGAGCAAATATTTTGAACAAAATTAAGTTTGCAAATATTCACGTACGAACCAAGGCAACCACAAAAATCAGGCAGCTATTTGAATGAACTACGGTACCCTTGCGTTGTGCATCCAGAACCGTGATTTAGCTTGTCCTGTGCCTGAATTTCGGGTACTAGTAGTAATTGCTAATTTTATTTGGGTACATTTAAAATAGCAAAATATCAATTAATTAATTAAAATATGAGGAAATATTTTTGTAATAAAATTAAAATAGCAAATAATCACATACGAACCAAGGCAACCAAAAAAATCAGGCAACTATTTGAATGAACTACGGTACCCTTGCGTTGTGCATCCAGAACCGTGATTTAGCTTGTCCTGTGCCTGAATTTCGGGTACTAGTAGTAATTGCTAATTTTATTTGGGTACATTTAAAATAGCAAAATATCAATTAATTAATTAAAATATGAGGAAATATTTTTGTAATAAAATTAAAATAGCAAATAATCACGTACGAACCAAGGCAACCACAAAAATCAGGCAGCTATTTGAATGAACTACGGTTGTGCATCCAGAACCGTGATTTAGCTTGTCCTGTGCCTGAATTTCGGGTACTAGTAGTAATTGCTAATTTTATTTGGGTACATTTAAAATCGCAAAATATCAATTAATTAATTAAAATATGAGGAAATATTTTTGTAATAAAATAAAATAGCAAATAATCACGTACGAACCAAGGCAACCAAAAAATCAGGCAACTATTTGAATGAACTACGGTACCCTTGCGTTGTGCATCCAGAACCGTGATTTAGCTTGTCCTGTGCCTGAATTTCGGGTACTAGTAGTAATTGCTAATTTTATTTGTGTACATTTAAAATAGCAAAATATCAATTAATTAATTAAAATATGAGGAAATATTTGTGTAATAAAATTAAAATAGCAAAAAAAAAAATAAAAATAAAAAAAATAAAAAAATAAAGTAGGAACCAAGGCAACCACAAAAATCAGGCAACTATTTGAATGAACTACGGTACCCTTGCGTTGTGCATTCAGAACCGTGATTTAGATTGTGCCTGTGCCTGAATTTCGGGTACTAGTAGTAATTGCTAATTTTATTTGGGTACATTTAAAATTGCAAAATATCAATTAATTAATTAAAATATGAGGAAATATTTTTGTAATAAAATTAAAATAGCAAACAATCACGTACGAAACCGTGATTTAGCTTGTCCTGTGCCTGAATTTCGGGTATAGATATAGATAGATATTTATCCTGACATCAGGCAATGGGCCTGCAGGACGCAACTTTAGGGAGGGGATTGGGATCTTCGTACTCAAAGTGTCTTTGGGTCAAGGGATGGAATCTTCGTACTCAAAGTGTCTTTGGGTCAAGGGATGGAATCTTCTTACATTTATCTTCTCATTTGATAGTCGCACTTGGTAGAGATCGTTTGAGGAGCGAAGTAGATCAACCAGCCGCCGAAGTCCATACTTAGCGTGGTTTAGAGCAAACTCACGAAGCAGGCTTCTTGAATAGGGCCTTTCTTGGCGGTAGATCACTTGAGACGATGGAGATCCGTCCTGAGTTCTCCTCTTGAAGTTACCGAGTGGGCGGTACTCATCCGGTTGCTCAAGCTGACGGACGAGGATTCTCCAGACTGGGGATGGAAGAGAGCGGGATGAGAGTCGACCGCCCGTCATGAGCGCGCGAATGGAGAATGGAGAATGGAGAATTGAGAATTGCCTGTCTGAGAATTACGGGTACTAGTAGTAATTGATAATTTTATTTGGGTACATTTAAAATAGCAAACTATCAATTAATTAATTAAAATATGAGGAAATATTTTTGTAATTAAATTAAAATAGCAAATAATCACGTACGAAGGAAGGCAACCAAAAAAATCAGGCAACTATTTGAATTCAACTACGGTACCCTTGCGTTGTGCATCCAGAACCGTGATTTAGCTTGTCCTGTGCCTGAATTTCGGGTACTAGTAGTAATTGCTAATTTTATTGGGTACATTTAAAATAGCAAAATATCAATTAATTAATTAAAATATGAGGAAATATTTGTGTAATAAAATTAAAATATGAAGAAATATTTGTGTAATAAAATTAAAATAGCAAATAAAAAAAATAAAAATAAAAAAAACAAAAAAATAAAGTACGAACCAAGGCAACCACAAAAATCAGGCAACTATTTGAATGAACTACGGTACCCTTGCGTTGTGCATTCAGAACCGTGATTTAGCTTGTGCCTGTGCCTGAATTTCGGGTACTAGTAGTAATTACTAATTTTATTTGGGTACATTTAAAATAGCAAAATATCAATTAATTAATTAAAATATGAGGAAATATTTGTGTAATAAAATTAAAATAGCAAAAAAAAAAAATAAAAATAAAAAAAACAAAAAAAAAGTACGAACCAAGGCAACCACAAAAATCAGGCAACTATTTGACTGAACTACGGTACCCTTGCGTTGTGCATTCAGAACCGTGATTTAGCTTGTGCCTGTGCCTGAATTTCGGGTACTAGTAGTAATTGCTAATTTTATTTGGGTACATTTAAAATAGCAACATATCAATTAATTAAATAAAATATGAGGAAATATTTTCGTAATAAAATTAAAATAGCAAATAATCATGTACGAACCAAGGCAACCAAAAAAATCAGGCAACTATTTGAATGAACTACGGTACCCTTGCGTTGTGCATCCAGAACCGTGATTTAGCTTGTCCTGTGCCTGAATTTCGGGTACTAGTAGTAATTGCTAATTTTATTTGGGTACATTTAAAATAGCAAAATATCAATTAATTAATTAAAATATGAGGAAATATTTATGTAATAAAATTAAAATAGCAAATAATCACGTACGAACCAGGGCAACCTCAAAAATCAGGCAACTATTTGAATGAACTACGGTACCCTTGCATTGTGCATCCAGAACCGTGAATAAGCTTGTCATGTGCCTGAATTTCGGGTACTACTAGTAATTACTAATTTTACTTGGTTACATTAATAACAGAAAAAATATCAACTAATTAATTGAAATATGACGAAATAATTTTGTAATTAAATTAAAATAGCAAATAATCGCGTACGAACCAAGGCAACCAAAAAATCAGGCAACTATTTGAATGAACTACGGTACCCTTGGGTTATGCATCCAGAGCCGTGATTTAGCTTGTCCTGTGCCTGAATTTCGGGTACTAGTAGTAATTGCTAATTTTGCTTGTTTACATTTAAAACTGCAAAAATATTAATTGATTTATTGAAAAATGAGCAAATATTTTTGTAACAAAAATTAAGTTTGCAAATAATCACGTACGAACCAAGGCAACCACAAAAATCAGGCAACAATTTGAATGAACTACGGTACCCTTGGGTTATGCATCCAGAGCCGTGATTTAGCTTGTCCTGTGCCTGAATTTCGGGTACTAGTAGTAATTGCTAATTTTGCTTGTTTACATTTAAAACTGCAAAAATATTAATTGATTTATTGAAATATGAGCTAATATTTTTGCAATAAAATTAAAATTGCAAATAATCACGTACGAACCAAGGCAACCACAACAATCAGGCAACAATTTGGACGAACTACGGTACCCTTGCGTTGCGTATCCAGAATCGTGATTTAGCTTGTGCCTGTGCCTGAATTTCGGGTACAGTCGGCGTCAAAAGTCATTGCGCACTTTTTCAATCGTTTGCAACTTTCAACTCAGAGCAGATATCGACCTAATTTTTGTTCTATTGCACAGATAATCTATAGAAGCTTACGATGGAGATACAATAATATCGAGGAAAAAATCAATAATTGCATAGTGATGACGCAACCGAAGGACACTTTTTCGAACATTCATTATTCTTTGAGGGATTTTTTTCGACTCACCAAACTTTTTGTGCATAGACATCAGTCCAACGGCTTCACAGGAAAAAGGTTTCGAGTTGCTGCGACCACTCTCCGTGGCAGCAGAAATTCATCAAAAATGACCTTGAAATTTCATAAGTCTGCTGCTAGTGTTGCTAGAACATTGTTCTACGGCTTAAAATGTTTCTAATAATGAGTGTCAATGATCCTGAGAGTTTGGTAGTGTTTGGCTTCCATATGCTCCAGAGTCACGAAAAAGTCACTTTTTCAAATGTATGTTTTCGGCAGCCTATGCACTCTATGGAACGTTATCCGAATTTTTGGTTTTCGCGTGTATTCGGTAGATGATCCATGGAAGTAGCGTTTCTCAACTTTTTGGAATGTTTGGACATCTGTCCGTGCTATGGCGATTTTTCGAAGAAGGCATACTCACTCTAAAAATAAGAGCCCGTTCAACTATCAAAATTCACAAATACCTTAATCGACGAGCTACCGTTCTGAAACTTCACGTAGTACGTGAGGGTGATGTGGGCCAACTACTGGCAGAGTATGAGCCTGATGGAACGTCTTTGGGGAAAACCGAGATGGGCGAGGCGAGCATTTTGGGTGTGAGTGTGCCTTCTTCGAAAAATCGCCATAGCACGGACAGATGTCCAAACATTCCAAAAAGTTGAGAAACGCTACTCTCATGGATCATCTGCCGAATACATGCGAAAACCAAAAATTCGGATAACGTTCCATAGAGTGTATAGGCTGCCGAAAACATACATGTGAAAAAGTGACTTTTTCGTGACTCTGGAGCTTATGTAGGCCAAACACTACCAAACTCTCAGGATCATTGACACTCATTATTAGAAACATTTTAAGCCGTAGAACAATGTTCTAGCAACACTAGCAGCAGACTTATGAAATTTCAAGGTTATTTTTGATGAATTTCTGCTGCCACGGAGAGTGGTCGCAGCAACTCGAAACCTTTTTCCTGTGAAGCCGTTGGACTGATGTCTATGCACAAAAAGTTTGGTGAGTCGAAAAAAATCCCTCAAACAATAATGAATTTTCGAAAAAGTGTCCATCGGTTGCGTCATCACTATGCAAATATTAATTTTTCCCCCGACATTATTGTATCTCCATCGTAAGCTTCTATAGATTATCTGTGCAATAGAACAAAAATTAGGTAGATATCTGCTCTGAGTTGAAAGTTACAAACGATTGAAAAAGTGCGCAATGACTTTTGACGCCGACTGTACTAGTAGTAATTGCTAATTTTGCTTGTTTACATTTAAAACTGCGAAAATATTAATTGATTTATTGAAATGTGAGCAAATATTTTAGTAACAAAAATTAAGTTTGCAAATAATCACGTACGAACCAAGGCAACCACAAAAATCAGGCAACAACTTGAGTGAACTACGGTACCCTTGCGTTGTGCATTCAGAACCGTGATTTAGCTTGTGCCTGTGCCTGAATTTCGGGTACTAGTAGTAATTGCTAATTTTGCTTGTTTACATTTAAAACTGCGAAAATATGAATTGATTTATTGAAATGTGAGCAAATATTTTAGTAACAAAAATTAAGTTTGCAAATAATCACGTTCGAACCAAGGCAACCACAAAAATCAGGCAACAATTTGAGTGAACTACGGTACCCTTGCGTTATGCATCCAGAGCCGTGATTTAGCTTATCCTGTGCCTGAATTTCGGGTACTAGTAGTAATTGCTAATTTTGCTTGTTTACATTTAAAACTGCAAAAATATTAATTGATTTATTGAAATGTGAGCAAATATTTTAGTAACAAAAATTAAGTTTGCAAATAATCACGTACGAACCAAGGCAACCACAAAAATCAGGCAACAATTTGAGTGAACTACGGTACCCTTGCGTTGTGCATTCAGAACCGTGATTTAGCTTGTGCCTGTGCCTGAATTTCGGGTACTAGTAGTAATTGCTAATTTTGCTTGTTTACATTTAAAACTGCGAAAATATGAATTGATTTATTGAAATGTGAGCAAATATTTTAGTAACAAAAATTAAGTTTGCAAATAATCACGTACGAACCAAGGCAACCACAAAAATCAGGCAACAATTTGAGTGAACTACGGTACCCTTGCGTTATGCATCCAGAGCCGTGATTTAGCTTGTCCTGTGCCTGAATTTCGGGTACTAGTAGTAATTGCTAATTTTGCTTGTTTACATTTAAAACTGCAAAAATATTAATTGATTTATTGAAATGTGAGCAAATATTTTTGTAACAAAAATTAAGTTTGCAAATAATCACGTACGAACCAAGGCAACCACAAAAATCAGACAACTATTTGAATGAACTACGGTACCCTTGCGTTGTGCATTCAGAACCGTGATTTAGCTTGTGCCTGTGCCTGAATTTCGGGTACTAGTAGTAATTGCTTATTTTGCTTGTTTACATTAAAAACTGCAAAAATATTAATTGATTTATTGAAATGTGAGCAAATATTTTAGTAACAAAAATTAAGTTTGCAAATAATCACGTACGAACCAGGGCAACCACAAAAATCAGGCAACTATTTGAATGAACTACGGTACCCTTGCGTTGTGTATCCAGAACCGTGATTTAGGTTGTCCCTGTGCCTGAATTTTGGGTACTAGTAGTAATTGCTAATTTTGCTTGTTTACATTTAAAACTGCAAAAATATTAATTGATTTATTGAAAAATGAGCAAATATTTTTGTAACAAAAATTAAGTTTGCAAATAATCACGTACGAACCAAGGCAACCACAAAAATCAGACAACTATTTGAATGAACTACGGTACCCTTGCGTTGTGCATTCAGAACCGTGATTTAGCTTGTGCCTGTGCCTGAATTTCGGGTACTAGTAGTAATTGCTAATTTTGCTTGTTTACATTTAAAACTGCGAAAATATTAATTGATTTATTGAAATATGAGCTAATATTTTTGCAATAAAATTAAAATTGCAAATAATCACGTACGAACCAAAGCAACCACAACAATCAGGCAACAATTTGGACGAACTACGGTACCCTTGCGTTGTGCATCCAGAATCGTGATTTAGCTTGTGCCTGTGCCTGAATTTCGGGTACTTGTAGTAATTGCTAATTTTGCTTGTGTACATTTAAAACTGCGAAAATATTAATTGATTTATTGAAATGTGAGCAAATATTTTAGTAACAAAAATTAAGTTTGCAAATAATCACGTACGAACCAAAGCAACCACAACAATCAGGCAACAATTTGGACGAACTACGGTACCCTTGCGTTGTGCATTCAGAACCGTGATTCAGCTTGGCCCTGTGCCTGAATTTCGGGTACTAGTAGTAATTGCTAATTTTATTTGGGTACATTTAAAATAGCAACATATCAATTAATTAAATAAAATATGAGGAAATATTTTCGTAATAAAATTAAAATAGCAAATAATCATGTACGAACCAAGCCAACCACAAAAATCAAGCACCTATTTGAATGAACTTCGGTACCCTTGCGTTGTGCATCCAGATCCGTGATTTAGCTTGTGCCTATGCCTGAATTTCGGGTACTACTAGGAATTTTTAATTTCATGATATACCGATAAACCATGGAAACTGTTTTAGTTTTCAGAACGAATTCGTGTTTTTTTCGATTTCGGATCTTTGGAATATCGAAAAAGTTGTTCAAAGTTTCACAAGATCAAATAAGTAGAGGACTATCGAACATTCAAAGGTTTCTGTAGGGTTACGGTCTGACCGAGAGGTGGTTTTTTTCGGAAAAGACCGAGAATGGCCAAGTTTGGTCCACAAAAAGCGCCACAGAGGGACACGTTGGTTACTGTAGGGTGATTATCATTATTGACGCATTTGCAGCCATCCAATGGTTCCGCCCGGTTTCGAGAACTACCAGGTGCAACAACGTGTTATCCCCGGTGAGTAGTCTTGAATTTTATCTTCCTCTCTCTCGCGTTGCCAATCGGACGAGAAAACATGCTCGTAGACTCATTAGAACAGTCCAATGACATAGACTGTTAAAACTATTTAAAGAAAATAGGCGTATGGATAGGAGTAAAAGGTTCACACAAATTATACCTTCTTTTTTCAGGACAATGGCATCAGACTGGTGCCTCATCCGCTACTCCCTCAGCCTCTTCTCATTCATCTTCTACTTCCTCATCCTCTTCACGCTCATCCTCCACACTCTCCTCAACCCAGTCATCTTCTTCATCAAGATCAGCTTCGACCACAGATAAACCACCCGCCTTTTTCATGATCATGTGAGCATACTTCTTAGTGCATCGGCCTAAACAAACTGGTTGTGTTCTAGTCAATTCGTAGTCTATCAACTTTGAGTCCGAAGAATATTTTTTTAACAACTTTGGTCCACAGAAAGCGCAACTGAGGTTGGTTTCTGCAGGGCAATTGTCAATACTGACGCATTTGCAGGCATCCGATTCTCCCCTATATGGCTCATCCCGGTTTCAAGAACAACCAGATGCAACCGCAGGCCATTACTATTCAAGAACCAGGTGAGACTTGTTATGCCTCTCACCATTTCGTGAAATTACTTGCTTTGTTCAGATTATTTATTGGCAATATGTTCATCAGCTCATAGGTGTGAACGGTCGCTCAAATGCCCCCCATTTCAGAACAAAAGAAACCGGCTCTCTCATCCTCCACTCCTTCATCCTCCACTCCGTATTCATCCACTCTGTCGTCATCCCAACCATCATCTTCATCTACCTCATATGAAACAGCCGTGTGAGCATACTTCTTAGTGCATTGGCAAAACAAACTCACCGTGTTACTAGTCAATTTGTGATCTACTTTAACAACTTTGATTTTTTTTTCAAGCATGACTTTAACAAAACGTGGACTTGCTCTTCATTTACTACATTTTCACCTTCACATTATTTCCATTTCTAATACTGACGCACTTCTTGAGTGCATTTGATGTACCTGGAATATATTTTCTAATATTAACCTTTGCAGCCCGAAAGAGAAAGATATCAAGAAGCAACGTCATCAGCCGGGCAGTATTCATCTTATCGAGGGAGACGAAAATAAAGACAGCTCTGATAGTGAGTGGTACATCACCTCATTGGTCGATTTATGGAGCTTATTCCCAGTTTGGCTGCCTTTAAAATTGTACCATTTCCAGTGATGACTGCCGCGTCTTCCTCTGATATGCCTACATCCGCATTACCTTCTTCCTCACCAGTCAAGACAACTCCATCATCCACTCCCGCAGGCCCTTCTTCTTCCATGCCCCGTCGTAGAAATGCACTTCCGAAGTGAGCAATTGTGAAATAGACTTGAGACAACAAAGACATACTTTTAAACGGGGTGCGACAAAAGTTAATATAACAGATTTTTTTGGGAAATATTAAAAGAATAACGGAAAAGACCAAGAATCACATTTTAACTTTTGACGAAAACAAGCGATTCGGAATTCAAGGCGACTTTAATGGAACTCTTCGAATGGTTACTGCGCATTTTCTAAGCTTTTGAGATTTTAAGACAAAAATTTTTAAAACAAATCTCTCCGAACCGAAGTTGGGCCTTATTGAATTAGCCTCGGCAAATTCCTCGAAAAAAGTACTGATTTCTTAAATGCAGTTTGAAACTAAAGACAGTTATCGATAGACGGAATACCGTATCTCGTGTTACGGTAATATGTCAGCTTTCGATAGACACAATCGACCAAAGAATCCAGAATTCTGAGCCACAGAAAGTTATAGTCGGTATATCTGCCATATACAATTCAATATTGTTTGAGTGGTCAATTCAGCGAGCTATTGTGTGCTACCGGGATAAGATAATTCAAATAAAAATCACAGGAAATCTCCGACGAAGCAAGTCCATACAGAGAATTTGAATGGGAATACAAGCGAAGAGGATGAGGAGAATGGAAGTGATCATGAGGAAGAATCGGAAGAGATTGAGCACGGTGAGAATTAGCATTATTGCATTCGTTTTTGAAGCCTTTTTCAACTTTTATTTAAAAAAAAATTTCTTCTCAGGGCCCACTCTTCGAGGAAGATCGAGAATCAATCGTTCGGGTGCTCCTCCTACCAGCTCCACCAATGCATCGGCATCTTCCAAGACTCTCAATGAGTTCGTACTTTTTCGATTTCCTTTTTTTATATTTTGAAAAAAAGAGCTTTCATATCGCTGTTCAGATTGAGTCTTATCAGTAAAAACATTTGAATAATTCTGTTGCAGTGTTGAGCAAGAAGAGAAGCAAGAGAGGACGAAGCGCACATCATCTATCGCCGCAAGCCAATCAATCCGTGATTCGTCGGCCAAACGAGGAGCGAGAAGCACTTCCAGACCGCAGCTGAGCTCTCACGAGTGAGTTTTCCAGTCAGTAGCGTGATTAAGCCTAAACCTATCAGGGTCGAGAAGGGCGGGCCAAGTGCGAGTGTATCCAATGAAGAGAATGCTCCGAAGTCATCACTCAAGAAGACGGTTGGTGAGAAGTAAGTAAACTGTTGATTAACTAATATCTTCGCAGTATACTCAGCATCACTTGAATCCTTTATGATTCCTTGCTTTGAAGGGATCATCCGGAAGAGACGGCTACAGTTGATGAAGAAGAGGAGGACCCACATGAAATGTTGATGACTCCGTGTCATTATTGCCCGCCTGTAAAGTGAGTTTACCTCTTTGATTTGGTTACTCTACATCATAATGAGCTTTAATTGACTCCCTAAACTATATTAGGTGTTTGTTCAAGGTCAAGCAAAGTTTTGAAACAAATGAAATATGAAGCCAATACTTGGCCAATGCCAATACCAATCCAGGGAGAACCCGAAGGTGAAGACGCTCAGCGAACAATACGACGATTCTTGGTACGAAGTTATCACATGCTTCGTGTGTGCGCGCAAGTTTCATCTGTGGTGAGTAATGTTTAAATGTATCGATACAAAAGATAAGAAACTGAACCAGTTTCCATTAAGATACGACAGTATAGCTCTCAATTAAAATCAAAAGGCTATACGCAATACTCGTGAAGCAATGTTCTTTCAGTTGCGCACATGTCGAGCCCTTCGAGAAGGTGATGTCCTCTCGCTTCTATTGCCGGAAGTGTCGGAAGGACCACGGAATCAAAGCAGAGAAAGGCCTGATCAGTAAGTTATACTCTCTTTAACTTTGACTCAAGCCTACAATCACAAAATTTTTTTCCTCTTTTTTCTAACCACAATCAAGCATCTTTTCGAAGCAGTTTTTTAGTTTGATATGCATCCAACCATCATTGACAACCGGAAAATCAATATCTGTCTTGCTATTCAACACATTTTCAGTGAAGACCGAGGCAGAGCTAGATGAGGAGTCGCCGCCCGAGAATGTACGATTTTCTATTCGTTCGGAATATTCTTTTTACCAAGATATGAATTACTGTCTATGTACAGTGCATGTCAATGTAATAGCATGAAATGAGATATTCTTTGATTGGTTTGAATCTGTCTCCTTCAGGTCGGAGGAAGGTTGTTCATGCAGGGAGACTTCAAGGCATGGAACGGAAGCTTCGATGCGTTGTGAGTTATCACTTTTCGACGATAATGCTTTCTAACCTCTTCTCACCGACAACTATTTCAGCCCCATTCGGAAACACTTCGATGCCAGATATGATATTGCCATTATTGGAGACGGCTGTGATTTCAAGAAGAAGTTCGCTGAGGATCCGATGTTCACCAAGGTTTGTTCCCTGACGCTGTACTAGTTATCCAGAAAAACTCGAAGATGATATCTCGCATTTTGTTACACCCTAAGACTCCATATTCGAAATCTTTTTTATAAATTCCTGCGCAGGTCTACTTGATCCTCGATGCGAAAGGCACTGGACTTCTCGCACCAGCCAAAGAGCGTCTCAACATCGGCCGGATTATTAAAGGCCTTGGAGGTACGACTTCAAATTTTTACGCAGTCCTTCCGTTTTTTCTTGGGTTTCATTTGAAAGTATTTTTGTTTTTGTTTTTTTTAAGCTTTCAGTTGATACATTTCTAATTCCTCAGGAGAGTGACCACCACAGATCCTGTACATATCAAAGTGTCAGACACTCATTTTAGGAATGATTGAAAGTCGAAAATTCTCCCGGGAAGGTATAGAAGTGCTGAGGAATTCAAATAGCTGTTTTTAACCATTGAAAAATTACATCGCAGTTCAAAACCAGACTCAACTGTAGGTCTCTTTTGAAAACTATCACTGATCAATTTCAGATTCTGGAAAGGACATGCTAGAAGGCGTGGTGGACGTCTACAGACAGGAGACTCTTAAAATGAAATTGTCCACCTTCAAGTATGTTTTTACCCAACCTGATCAGATCATATGAAAATTGAAAAACTTAGATCCAGCAAAGGGGGCAAAAGTTGAAATATAGATTCCCCAAAAACTCCCCGTAGGTACTCTGAAATCACCTGGATGGATCGCTCTTCGCCGAATATCCGCGTATTTCCTACACTGCCGTTACCCCATGATTTGCGCAGTTGTTAGCTCAAAGAAAGCACCCAAATCGGTAGAAGGCGCAGTCTCGAGAAATCATTTAGCTGATTCCAGAAACATCCGGAAGCGATGACACTTGTGATGTAAGATCATTTTGCGTATTTTGAGTTCCTGACTTTTGAGCATTGTTTGCGAGTCTTTTTTGCTAGAGTTGGCAATACGAGGTTAACGAGCTCGTAATAGGCCACATCTCTATTACGAGCTCGGCAGGAATGAGAGGGGAGGGGAAGCGTAGCGACCTCGCTAAACTCGCTACGGATCGTTACGAGTCGGGAACGAAGTCTCTTTGCATACACTCTCGTCCTTCACTGACCGCTCTCTCACTCGTAACAAGTGGTGGTTAGCGAGCTCGTTATCTAGCTATCGTGTAGCCTACCCTACCGGTAACGGTAGTTCCAGAAAAGAGCTTTCGTTCGGAGAAAGGATCCCAAGTGACACAGGCTGAGACAGTCGATTTTTCAACTTTGCCAATGTTATGGCCTTTCGGTTTCAACTATCAAACAGCGTCTTATAGAAACATCATCAAATCATTACTTGAACAGCTCCCTACAGATTTAGGGTTAAATCTTTCTTATCACTCATTAAATCAATTCGAAAATATTGTATTACATAAACACTCAACAAATACCTTTCAGGAAGTTGTGGGACAAGAGGTCTCATAAGAGGCTTTATAATATAATAAGCCTCCGCTTCACCGAATTCGGGTAAGCACGTTTGAATTGCTCTCAAGCATAGTTCCGTTTCCTTTTTATGTAATTCTGTTTTTGTATCGAGTATATCAACTGGGAGGCAGATCTAACTGAGCTAACAATTTTCAGACTGGCGAAGGAAGTCTCCCCTCCCGACGTCTACCGTTCGCTCAGTATTGCCTCCAAGTTGTGGAAGAACCGACAAGGTGCGGTTTCTCACATCTGCACGGGTCACAATGAAAATACACAATAAAAAACTGATTATCTGCTAATCATGGACTCAAAAGATAAGATCAAGCCGAATTGGAATAACTTATGCTAACATCCATTCAGAAGAGTCGAACCCCGAGGAGATGCAATCTACGATGGTGAAGTCGATGGATGGAGACGATGCAGGAGTAATGAATGAGGAGACTTCAGGTATTTATGCCTCCAAGGTTTACGGTTTATTCTCTATCTCTTCTGGGACATCAGTTCGAATGTCAATAGAAGTTGTAAAGTATGTAATAGAATGAAATGCATCTCTTAAAAAGTGGGTCCAACCTAGTGTTGTCGTGCGACTGCAACATCGATTGACGTACCTCTTCACCCTACATATATATATCTTTATCGCTACATATTTAACCCCCTCCTTTACCTTTCCAGAAACTCAGCAATAAACAAAAACAAATACTCGAAAAATAAATTAAAAATCAATGTGATTCAGAGGTGGAGCTCGACCCCGCACATGCAGATGACCGACCCGACGTGGAGGCCTTCGCGTTGATGGGAATGGGCGGCAGTTTCACCGATTTTCACGTTGACTTCGGTGGAACTGCCGTCTGGTACCACGTCGTCGTCGTGAGTTTATAATCTTCAAAATTTAGAAAAATCGATATTTTTTTCGAAAATTTTTCCGGCGACCCGCTTCTCCAAATCTAGTTGTTCTTTCAGGGCACGAAAGTCTTCTTTGTCATTCCCCCGACAGAAGAGAACCTGCGAGTCTACGAGGTATAATCTATAACTACCACTACTATTCAATTGGAGACACGTCTTGCTTCAGACAAAGACGCCTCAAAACATTTAGTTCAACACATCTCAATTCAGGAACATGAACGTCGAAAGCTGACTGAAGAGGATTATCGAATCTTCCTCGGAGACATCCTCAGAGACGAATGCAGAAGGGTAAGCAAATGATGAATTTGAGATTCACCCGAATATCAAAACCAGATATTTATTCCGTGCGGCAATCGCTTTGAACTTCACCCACTTGCCACTTTTTTGACAATTTTTTTGGAAATAATTCAATTTTTTATTAAATAATGAACACTTTCCATTAAAAATGTAGTACCTGCATCGAATAATCGGCGACGTAATTCAGGTCGTCATACCTGCTGGAGCAACACTCATCGTGCCATCCGGATGGATACACGCAGTGCATACCCCCGAGGACAGTATTGTCTTCGGGGGTAACTTCGTGTACCTCCAGGGACTCGAAACCCACCTCAAGTGAGTAGATGATCCCATTGGAATCCTTTGCAACTAGATCAAATCAATCTCAACGTTTGACTCTTTTGTACCTCTTACTTGTGATGTGTGGAAGAATTTTTATGTAAGCCGAAAAAATGAATTGCCAAAATGATTGCAGGATCAATGCCATAGAAGAGCGACTCGAAGTCAACGAGAACGAACGATATCCCAACTTCCGCCTCGTCATGACATACGCTGGAATTATGATGGCATACCTGCTCAGGAGTGAGTCTATGTGTTTTTACTCTACTCTTTTGCTTCTTCATTTCGTACACATCTTGGGAATGGTCTTATCTCATATTTCTTTGTTACACTTAGTCGACTGAGCTAATCTCAAATTTAGGTCACAGCTTCAGATTTTTTCTAAATCAGCTCAATCGAATTAGTGTGGGTTGATTTGGGAGAGAAGGAAATGATCGTTAACTAAACATATATTTCGACATTTCGATCTCACGGCGATTCGCTTCTTCATGATTTTTATCTGCAGAGAATGTCGACGTGACGTCCGCACACCTCGACGGTGCCAAGGCTCTCTACGAGAACTTGCGAGAATGGCTGAGACAGGACGAGGAGGTATGATCTTGTGCTATTTTCTTCTTAAAATGACTTTTTGAACAAAGTTCGAGCCTGTTTCTCTAAAGAAAGCGTCTAGCGTAGAGAACAACTGTACCAATTCAGGAGCTGGGAGTGGCAGCTGCAAATGCGAAGTTTATCGGAGAGCGTAGTAAAGCTGCAATAATCAAGGAGCTGAAGGAAGCCATTGAAGAGAGCCCGGTGAGACATTTAGAAGAGTTTCAGAGATAAAATTACAAAAATGCAAGTTTGGGTTTTTGCAGAGCTTGTTAAGAGAAAAGATACGTTTTAAACGCTCAGTGTTCGGATTTCAGGATCCCCAGGTGATGCAGCGGACCGAAGCGATCATGAACATCACCCATACCGTCTCGAATGGAGTTCTGGAGGATGAACCGAGCGGTGAAATTTATAATCAATTTTAAGAATTGGTCGAATTGTGGAAATGATTGATCGTTTTTGAAATTATTCTAACACGTTCATATCAGGATCTGCCGCCAACTTCGAAGTTCCTGAGGAGATGGATAACTCGAGAGAGGGAATGAGTCTGGGTCCGAAGCAGCCGATGAGCACTCTCACAATTGCGAAGCCTCTCAAGGAGAATCTTGGTGGTAAGATTTACGTTAACTTAAAGCCTAAAGACAGTTCTCAACAAATTATTCTTTTTTATTTGTGGATGCCCTATTTGATTAGCGTGTTTCAGGTGCGAGAATCGAAGTTCAACATGATGGAAATGATGATGAGGAGAAGATGCAGAATTCGCTCGGAAATCCGCGCATGAGGCAACGAGAAATATTAAGTGGGTGAAAGAGCCTCTTGATTCGAAAGGAATTCGCATAGTTGACAAGCCTTTCTTATCCTTGGTACTTGACTTTCAGCAGATATAAAATTGGGGTGCTATTCAATTTACTGTCTAAAATCACCATCCGAAATTCGACCTGTTTGCGAAAACAAAAAAAGGCGCGAATTGAGAACAAATTGAAAACAAGCGCAATTCCAGAAGATGAGCAAACTTTAGAAACCTTTGCATGGTCCTTTCATGGAGCTGAAGCTTCGGAAAAATAAGTCGTTAATTAGAATAAAAAGTTATTCTATGGTACACATGAGTGAGACGCGCGTGACAACGATATTGCATGAGATCGTTATGTTAAATCAGAAACTGTGGCTTATTATTATCACGGGTTTTCTGTAAGAGTGTAGGAAAGCTGTCCGCCAGAAAAATTTTGTGTCTCCGATTCGGATAAAAGTTGGTCAGTGGGACCCATTGGTGGACTCTTTAAGGCGTATCCATATGTTTTGGGCGATGTTGGAAATGATTCAAATCTCTTCAGATCCCGTCAAGAACGCCAAAGGGAACGATCTCATGAAGTTGATCACCGCTTTGGAGACAAAGGCTGAGAGAATGGAGAGAGACAACGAGAGAATGAAGAAAGATGAAGAAGATAAACGGAAGAAGCTGGATGCGATCGACTTTGAAAAGTTGAGGAAGGAAGTCGAAAAGATGGAGAAGGAGGCTGAGGATGCGAATAACGAAGAGATGAGGAGAAGGGCAGTAGAAGAAGAGAGGAAGAGGAAGAATGAGGAGATGAGAGTCGAGTTGGAGAGAAGGGAGAAGGCCAACGAAGATAAGGAACGGAAAATCAAGGAAGTGAAGAAAAGAATGGAGGAAAGGATGTCCTCATTGAAGACCAAGAAGGACGATGTTATCAAGAAGTTGGAGGAGCTGCTTGAGAGTGAGTGCGGTGCAACCAGACTCGTTTTCAAGAAAGAGAGTAATCGATTAAGTGGAAAAAGCGAGAAACACACTCTTTCTTGCTTAGTCACTGATTCGTATTCTTTTACTCAATACATTTTCAAGAAAACTTTTATCGCCCTAATTTATTGCCTATCTCTGGGAAAATTACTATAAACGTGATCAAGGAAAGCCAGTGCGAAAATTTTTCCGAATCATATATCTTTCCAATGATGCGATTCAAAACAATCTCTTTTCAGGTTCCTCTGACGTGGAATCAGAAGAATATCGAAGGAGTGGCACGACTTGATATCCGAAATGATATCGCTCTCCACAAATCACTGTTAATCCTCTCTTCCCCTTAGTCTATTCATAGAATGTAGTGTTATTAAGCATACAACATGTTCTATTATGTATGATGCTCATTATTTGTTCTTTTCACTGCGCAACGTTTTACATTCACATATTGTAATCCGATCTGACTCATCAATATATTAGAATTTAGGAGCAATTTCAGTTTTCAGATATCGCTAGAGCTGGTTAAATGATAACGCATGTTTTCCCCACGATTATCTCATGATCAAGGGTTTGATCCCTTTGCTATCTGTCGACATAGCTCAATGCATTTTCGTAGACTAATCTCTTCTCAATTCAAAGGTTAATAAGATCGCTCAGCGCGCCAAGGATATTCAATATCTCGGACCACGGTATCTACTGCATCGACAGGTGAGTACTAGGGATGACAAATCGACTCCGATTGTCCGTTTTACAAGCTAAACTCTTCCACACTCTGGAAAATGAAGGACATCGTTGCATATTGCAACAATGGTCAATTGTTGTGCTTTTGACCGCAACTCGTGTACCAATCTCTGATCATTCAGACCTGAAAATGGAAGTGAATTTCGCACTAATTCAATTCAAGTCGCGTGGAATGATTTTGAATCAAATAGAATTCTTCACTCGCGCTTTATAAAAATTCTTGTTTTCTCTGACCGAGTCAGAACATTGCTCTAGGTTTTTTTCGAATGGGACCTTGGCACTACTGTATTTTCCCGGACAACTCTAAACTTTCCCATTACCCCAACCGCCAACCCTGCGGGAACTCATGAAATTAGGGCATCACTGAAACACATTTCATTGTCATTAAGTTGTCCGAGAAAGTGAAAGAGCGCCGGGACATTGAACCAAAGAGTTTTCGAAGTGTTCAAATCTGACAAACGCTCTCAGAGCGAGAGAATAATAGCTTATTCTCAAATAAGGACGAATATCTGAAGCGCGCTCGACCTTTCAACGTGAGCCCTTTCAAGTTAATGATTTCTCATTTTAGAATCCACTCAAGAAGATGTCTAACGTAAACAAAGTGATGCATCTCAAGGGTTCAGGTGAGTGCTACAAACTTCCGCACACTCGCACAGTTACCAACCTCGGATTGTTACGTTGCATGTCAAATAATGTTCAAGATGCTTCCCATATGACATATGATTCCCAAAGGGCTCGTGAGCTACCGCGCTGTTTCAATTCCTATTTCGGCCCAACTTTTCGATTCATACTCAATCTCGCGTGCTATTCGCCAGCGATTCTGATAGCCAAATACCATCCTCCGGCGCTGATAAACCATCCTCATATAGTGGATAGAAAGAGACTATCAACTCTATTATCTCTTTGGGATGAACTCAAAGGCGATAAGTTTCAAAGCGCCATGACCTTGAAAGTAGAAGCCACAATAAGACGAATTACGTCATTTATGAATACAAAATGATCAACCTATTTCCTTTTCCACTTTTCTATCAGTGTGAAAGTAGCGATCGGAATTGTAAAAGCTCACTCATGAATATGAACA
>LS501205.1:176694-195185 GCA_900490845.1 Pristionchus japonicus | reverse complement strand
TCTCATGATCAACACTTCCTCAAGTTTCATCACGCTCAAGGGTTTTAATCCCTTCGCTATCTATCCAAACACCTTCGAGTAATCGTCGGTTAATCTCTTCTGATTTCAGGTGTTCTTGTTTTCCCAAGGCACACCACCGATACAATTGCAGAGTTCAAAGACAGCGTCCCCGGCCGAAAGAACAAGTGAGTACTAGGAAAGATATATCGACATTAGAAGACTATTCATCGTAGGTGAGGCGCAAATATTAGGTTGAGGCAAAAGTTGTATTATTTTTTTAAGCACTCGGCTCGCATACACAGCCTGGTTCAAATCCCTTGAGTGATATTTCAGGATCTTGTACGATAGGTTGAGGTTCAAAGCTGAAAATATTTTTGGTGCAATTTTGCTTACACTTTTAAACTAAAAAAAACTCGACAATCAAAGAACATTTCACGAATCCGGGATGGGAAGGCGAGAGTATACCATGGTCGGCAGGCGAATTTCTATGAGCAGGCTTTGCATATAAAACGGCCAATATCTCACGAAATTCCATTCGACATTACTTTTTATGAAGGAATTTCTAGCTTTGATGATATAGAGTTTCTCTCTCGCGCTTCGAATAGATTGACGTCTTCTCTGATTTGCGAGAAAAATTCTTTTACTTCATCATAACATTGCGTATCTGGCAAGCTACCCTTAACCTCTTCGACGGGTTCTCCCCTGCAGATCCTAATAGCGGTATAGCGAGAAAGTTGTTATTCTCTCCTTTGGCCTCTGTGAACAGTAAAGCACAACAGATTAACCGTTTCTCCTTCATTTGCGCTTAATGAAATATCACTAATCATTTATTTTTCTTCGGATTATTTCATTTATTTTTCTTCGGATTTATTTTTCCAATTCGCTGCTGATCCGTTCCACATTTTTTTACCAGAGAGGCTTATATCTCTTTCTTTCAGAAAGAGATGGCTTTAAACGATGTACCCATCTACAACGTGGGAGATGAGGTTTACGCTAAGACCGGAGCTCCCGACACAGCCGTTTACCTCGCCAAGATAATGGAAGTAAAGGAGGATGAGCATGGGAGAAGATATCTCATCCACTACAAAGTTAGTGTATTTCCATGCTAGACAAAATGGCAAATGGCAGTCATGGCAATCTTTTTCACAAACAACGGCCTGAAACAAGCTAAAGTTGGTTATTTAGAAGCGGTTGATAGTTTCGATTTGTCATTCACAACTAAGCCGCACTCATATTCGAAACACACTTGAACAAGTCACAACAATAATGAAATAATATCACGGTCCATTATCACAGCTATTGAACGAAAATGCTCGTTCAGGGGTACAGGAGTTATCAAGATCATTGGATACTCTCTCACGACGTGCCATATCAACTATTCGATGTGGATACTGTAAAGCACGCAGGGCTTCTAAAGGTAGTGATAACTTGTGTTTGAATTCATGGAAAAAGAAAAGCAACATAAATTGATATTTACAGCTTAATAAAACCGCATACTTCGTGCCATCAGATTATTACGGGGGAAAGACACGTCCGGAGATTGCGAACGAGTGAGATGTTTATCAATGATTAACGATGGCATTTTCTTCACTTTTTTGATAAAATATTATCTTCAACCACATAATTTGAAAACGTACATATTTTTCTTACATTTTGATCTCAGACTAAAATACGTGGTAATTAGATAAAATGAAATCGGCTGAGGAATGTGTCTCACCATTGTGCATTCTATTAATTTCAGTGTGTTGTTCGAGAAGGATGAGGAAGCGTTGAGTCTATGGCCCATAACCATGGAGAAATTCCCCGTCAAGATAATGGAAATTGAAGAATTTGATGGAGAGATTGGATACAAGGTCCACTACAAGGCGAGTCGAACTTTTTTATTTGTCAGAATTCAGAGCTGCTGAAATTTGCTCTTTTCCCATTGAATTAAAAATACCGAAATAAGATTTTTTTTTCAGGGCTGGGCAAATTCATTTGACCACACGATCTACCCTCATCAGGTGCAGCACCAGCTATTCAAGGTTAGTTTGTTGGTTTTTACGGAAATGAGGATTCATGGGCATGATGCCAAAACGAACATCTATAAATATTGATGGTTAAAATTACAGATTACCAGCAGGATGAGTAGCAATGCCGAACTGCTGAAACTCAACGGTTCTTGTGGGTGAAACAACTTCTTTTGAACCATAAGGAAAGATAGATGTACCTAACAAAACTAGGAAAACTAAGTAACATATCATATTGCGTTTAGGGGTTCGATCTGAAATGTCTCAAGATTATCAAAAACAAAGATATTTTTGTGGAAGAAGAGCCCCTTAATGGAAACATTTTCGTCCTTTGAAGAAAGGGACTTTCCAAGAAACATAACAAACCAATGTTTACACAAAAAATCAAACACAAACAAACGCAAATAATTCATGGTTAGGTCAGTTGTGAATAAATGAAGTAATTTCAATGAAGACATATTTTCAGCTCCTCACGAGCCCACAGTCCCGGCAAATTCGAATGAAGACGTAAAAGCGGAAGAGAAGGGAGACTCACTTCTCAACGAGAAAACCGAAGGTGGGACTTTGATTAACTCTTGATTCCGAAAAACGCTAGCACGTATTTCATCCAACCATATGTGGCCGATTGGGGAAGATTCTGTCTGGAGCTGAGAAGGTTGAAATATTCACCATGTTGACTCTAGAGACTCTAGAGATCCTTTCGACCCTCTAACCGAAAATACACACTTTTTTGTTCCCTTTTTTGAAACCTCTTTGCAAAACGGGACAAGAAAAGCCCATTTGTAATTTATAACAGTGAGATTCGCTTAGACCCCCTTAAACGCACCACCTCGATGAAATTTGGTAGCTTAAAATAGTTAAGAGAGTATCCAAATTATGCTTGCAAAAAGAAGTTAGCCTCAATTCAACTGTTCAACATTTCGCTATTGCTTGTGAAGGAAAGAGGGGAAGTGCTAGAAGCTCATGTTACGTGTCGGAGAAGTTTATTTTTGAGCCAATGTGACGAAAACTTGTCGAATTTTCAGTCCAAATGAAAGAGTAGCTTGCTAGAACGAAAAGTGATGTATAATCAAATTTTATCTTGCTCGCTTCATCTTCCTCGAATATCTCACTTCTCATATCTGACCTGTTCCACATCCCTTGCTGAACTTTTGCAAACGACCTCATATGAAGAAGTTCTCATGTTCACAAGATTGTGTCACTTTGGTTTCGGACGAGCATGACGCTCCGGTATTTGAAATGATTCAAAACTCTTCAGATCCTGTGGAAAACGCCGAAGGAAAACTCATGAAGTTGATCACCGCGTTGACGAAAAAGGCAGAGGGAATGGAAAGAAACAACGAGATCATGAAGAAAGATGAAGAAGAAAGACGGAAGAGGCTGGATGCGATCGACTTTGAAAAGTTGAGGAAGGAAGTCGAAAAGATGGAGAAGGAGGCTGAGGATGCAAATAACGAAGAGATGAGGAGAAGGGCAGTAGAAGAAGAGAGGAGGAGGAAGAATGAGGAGATGAGAGTCGAGTTGGAGAGAAGGGAGAAAGCCAACGAAGATAAGGAACGGAGGATATTGGAAGCACGGGATAAAATGAACAAGAAGATGACAAGCCTCAAGGCAAAGAAAGACGCTGTCATGAAGGAATTGGAGGACCTGAATGCTCGATGTGAGTGAGTGTTATGGTGAGACCAGTCTCTTTTTCAATAACGAGAGTGGTCGATTTAGATGAGAGAACCAGAAACAAACTCATTCATGATTAGTCACTAATTCTTACTCTTAGCACCAACATTTAACGCTTAGCACGGAAAAAAATTTTTATCTGGTCAAGAATAGCTAGTATGAACATTTTGTCATTATCTTATCTTTTTCCGTCAATCCCATTCCAAACGATTGCTTTTCAGCTTCTTCTAACGAGGAATCAGAATAACTACGAAGGAATGGCATTATACGATATCCGAACTGATATCATTCTCTACAATTCACATCTAATCCTTTCTTCTCCCTTTCTTCTTTGACTGTAGTGACCATTTGCTATTACTCCTATGATCTAGATTATCGCCCTTGCCCCTCGCTTAAATTTGACAAATTGGAACACTTCTTCCCCAGATTCTGATCATCTAGAATTTTTTTCTATTTTATACTTCATGGTTCATAGTTTACTCTACATCTCTCTCCTCTCGGCTTTGTAATATCAACATTGACCGTATCAGTACCAGCAGTAATTCTTCATACTCTTCGATAAAATGTCCCTTTCTACTTCGTCCGTTCTTATACTACCATCAACCAAAGAACAAGTTTGCGTAATTTCAGTAATTTTCAATTGCAATTCTGTAGTACGCGAGTGTATCGAGTGGACGATACTCATTCGGTTGCAGTTGCTGACGGACGAAGATTCTCCAGATCCTCCAGGGGGGAGGGAAGAGATCCAGGGACAGTCGACCGCCCGTGGCGAGCTCGGAACACTTCAAGAGTATGACCCATGTCGGACCCCCCATCGGCTCAAGAGATCTACCGTCAAGAAAGGCTCTAATCAAGAAGCCTGCTTCGTTGGATTGTCTAAACCACACTCAATATGGACTTCGGTGGTCTGATGATTTACTTCATGCCTCAATGGAACTCGAGCAAGTGTGACCATTAGTTGAGAAGAAACCGAAACCAAAGAAGATTCCATAAAATGACCAACGACACTTTGAAAACGAAGATCCAAATACCATCATCTAAGTAGCTCTCTTCATAGCACGTTAAAATAGTGGAGCCTTGAGCATAGAACGACTGCGTCTCGCGTGCGATTCCCGCGCGATGTGCTGTTCAGATAGCGTGTCTAAAAAGATCAATCTAAGCATGCTCACTCTATTACATGAATGTCGTACCTAATCAGTTGCAGGCACAATGAGCATCACGTATACCAGAAAATTATCATCAAACCTCCTTTCCGGACACCATTCAGGGTCTCAATATGAGTATCAATGGTATATCCGATATGAGTGGACACGCATGAGCAGTGGCATCGTACTTAGAGATTACGAAAAGAACGAACTGACTGTATTCATGAGCGTTCATTCCTTCAACTGATTGCATTCATGAACGTATTTTTCGAGCGAAGCGTATTTTGAGCGTGTTATGCGATCATAAAGAGAAAACTGCTTTGTGATATCCTTGAAGAAGAAGCAAAACAACTGTGCAGAACGAGAATTCTTTCATTGCACAAATTTATACAGTATTCAACACGTTGATTCGACAACATTGATTGGAAATCATGTTCACTCAGCATTTTGGAATCTGAAATGGAATGGGTTATAGGTAGAACAAGTCTTCCTTTTTTCATTCCGCTTTTCCAGTTTCCTCAAACAACCGTGAAGATGAATTCGAAGCCCGGCTAAGTGATTTGGTTGCATGAGCGAAACCAGAGATGTATTCTCATTGCAATTGCTCATTGCGTGATTAACCTTGGATTTCCCCCCTGGATCGGATAATGTGAATCCGATATTCTCGTACCTCCTTGATCAAATCGTACGCCTTCCACAGATCAGCATCCGTAATGCACACGGTTCCTCCCCCACGAGAGTATTGAGAAGTCTGGAATGAAGCCAATACTCGTCAAGATGTTAGTTTGTAAGATGTCAACTAGACTGCCATTCTGCCGTATGCTGATCTACGTTTAGTGAAGAACCGTTTAAAAAATGCAGTCCTAACCATTCGGTTGATGTCTCCAATGCACACGACTTTGTTATTCGAATTCAGAGTTCTTCCGTACTTTGAGTGATCCTTCGTGTACGAGAATTGCGCAGAGCCTCCGACCTGCACCATTAATAATACGTGTCTTTGGGTTCTGCCATAACACAAAATATGAGATTGAACGGAAGGTCACCTTGATTTCCTGTGCATCAAACACGGGATTGGGACTGTTGCAGACAGTGGGGATGAGATCGCCCCTTCTCCATGTCTCCACTTCGAGAGAACCATATGACGGAGCTACGAAACCGGCCCAGAGATCTGTAAATTACCGCTTTCAACGCAACTAATGATGCCTCGATTCGGTAAAATCAAGACAAATGAAAATTGTTGATGAAGCGTCAAAAGATTTTTGATCAGAGTTGAAACTTACCGTCATTGAAGAGATGCGTCTTGGCGAATACATCCATCTTCGTTGAGACACCCTTGACAGCAAGACTCTGCTTGAGCTTCGTCTTCGACGGATCGCTGTTGTACTGCTTGTTGATCACCTGAATTAATCCCCAAAATATTTTCTCTTTATTCCATCTCTACTCAAAACAGCATTGTGATTGCTATGAACACAGATGAATTTTAATTGAATTGCCAATCAGGGCGGGCAATCTTCGCTTCATACCTTAGCGAGATCAGGAGCCATCTGAGCGGCCCAATCAGGAAGACGAAAGGAGTAGACATCAGGGTGATTGTAGTAGAGAACGGTGCCTGAAAAACTCATCATTTGCGCTTTCATTGTAATGTATCTACTCGCATTTTTGTACATTTAATCCAAATCAACATACTCAGTTAAAAATTGCATGATTGGACTCACCCAGTTCCGCTAGCGTTTTCACATCCAGTGTCAGACAGAGGAACTGCTGGCCGTAGTCGGTGCCAGTGGCCGGGTAGACATATCTGAATGATTTGTGAATGTATTTGTTTGAAAAAGGTGCGATGTTGTCTAAAATGAACTTAGTGCATGAACGTACTTGTCAGCGGGCGGGAACTTGGGCACTGAGTGGATCAGCCAGATGCCCGAGCCTTGAGCCTTGTCGAAGAGGAGCACTCCTGGAATACTATTCATAATCAGAGCTTTCAAATACTGTCTAATGATTATCGATCAGAGATGTTTGGACAATTCTGTGTTTTCGTTATAGTTTCATAAAAATCATGATCATAAAAAAACAGGAAAGTGTTCACAAAGTGTTTGCACTGATCACTGTTCTGTACAATTCTTTCTCAGTTCTAGGCTAATCACCTTTCGTGTGTCCAGTCTGCACGGAAGCGTCGATGCTGATATTCGCAGCCAATTGATCTGCATATTGGTAGATCTTCGTGTTGTTTTCGGCGGGCTGAAAGGGAAATTTTCGTCACAGGAATTTGCAGAGTCACTCTTATTACCAAGGATCACGTTTGACATCAGACACCATAGCTAGACTGTACCCTTCCCAAACGTCTCTTCTCACTCTCCTCTATCCACACCCTCTTTCGTCTGTCGAGGGAGAAAGACTGTGCAAACATCGCCACTTCTAAATCAGGGTGGACGAGAGATTATGTGATGCTGACTGTGTCGATCTTCGCTTGCCATCAAAACATCATGGACACATGATTCTTATCAGGGAATTTTCTCGAGAATGCTCGTATCAGGGAATGCAACGACATTCAATCTACGCGCAAATATGACTATAGATCAAGAACGAAAGAGTGTCTTCGTCGACAAAAATGTGCCTATCCAGTCAGCATCTATCACTTATGCACACATTTCGCAGAAGAATAATTGGGAATCTATATTCTGCAGCAATTCTATCAAACTCCCCGTAGATGAGCTGAATAATTTGTCACATTTCTCTTTACCTCATCATTGTAGAAAACGTGCAGTAACTCGGTGTCCTTCATTCGCGAGTAGTACGGTGCGAGAGAGTAGCCGATTGCCTGCAATTCGAAATTCGCCTTCAAAATGCTCAAGAAGCGTACTGGCCCGTGCTTGTCTTCTCCTGTTTCGCATAACTAATTAGCATTGTTGGGCAACTCACATTGTGCGGCAGCTTGAGCGAGACGGCGGAGGGTTTGAACGACGTCTTTGCAGTCGAGTCGAGGTAGTAGAAGCCGTAACCATCAGCAGAGTCTGATGGCTCACCAGCCATCTTTGGGAATTTGTAGGCCGCGAACCTTAACAAATTGATATATTCATTGCATTCGTTCTTCTCTAACATGCCACTTGTTAGAGAGCAGGGGCAGAGGCAACTCGTGCAACCGAGAATCAAGTAATAATAAGCTATAAATCAATCAACCCACCATGGAACATCGTAGTTGTATTGGTTCTGGCAGGAAATGGCGGCAGCAGTGTGGAATAATCCCAGTGTGAGGAAGATCCGGGTGAACATTTCTGTACGGAATTTGCCAATCATGCATTTCAAATAAAAAAAACGTAATATTGGACAAGCTGTGACGGATAACAGATTCAAACAATCTCAACAATAACAGAGGATATAATTTCAGTACTGAACACATATGCGGAATCATGCAAAAGTGAAAACTGAATGGACAGTAGAGTCGGCAGAGCTAGAGTGATGTGTGACGTTAATGCTCTCCTGATAAGCATGCGAGAGGCTGAGATCACATGATTGCGGGGGTGAAACTACATTCTTCCCGACATCGAAATTAGCTCAAAACGACTTATCCACGCAACCGATTTATCGAATCGTTCGATGTTTCTGCATTATTCATCGTATGGTTAGTATGAAAGTAGGGCCAATCGCATCTGTTTGTTTGAGTGGAAATGGAACGGTAACATATTGCATAATTAGGGCGTTGAAAACAGAAGTCGCTGAACCGAGTTGGAGCTCACTTCAGGAGAGACTGCAGATTGATTCGATAACTGAACAGGATATCATCAATTAATTATTTGTATTAAATTTATTATTATTCAGGTTTAAACAGTTGGATCAGTCGCGAAGAATAGTTGACTGTACTGAGCGCAGACGATATAGACGATTTTATCTATTCAGGATACCAGGAAACATAACCATCCACTGAAAGTACAGCACTCTATCAGCGAATCTTTGCAGTGTGCCTTTCATCAGTGGCACGTACAAAAAACCACTTAGCTTTAACCTTTACTCTCCATCATATCCACGACGGTTATTGTATCTACCATGTCTTCCAACTTCCGTCACCTGGTAATCTACGGAGGAAAGGTAGCGTACCTGACCGCACTCTATCTGCTACTCGATCCACGAATCTCTGCAGTGGACCCTTCTTCAGTGGCACGTACTCGAGATTGACATCAACGTAGACAACCTTGCCATAGAGAAGCTTAAGTTCCTGCAATTGCATTGTTATTCACTGACTGCACTAGCTAACTGAACTCTATTCATCCATAGACGGTTGTCTGTAAATTTATGCATTATCTAATCTTAAAGAAGTTGCCGTATAAGTTGCAGTACCCGATCTGGATTCTCAAGGATAATTGCCGGTACATGATTGAGAGGATTGGAAGCTTCGAGACGCTCAAAGGGAATGGGCATGGCGATGTTTGAGAGAAGGGACTGCGAATAGAGTCGATGACTGGAATTAATTATACTTTTGTTGAGATATTTGAGCAGCTCATATAGGAAAATACAGTACGATGGATCGATGAAGTGGAGAGATGGGAATGTAAAGAAGTGAGAGAATCCTCTCGTAGGCTCCGATTCGAGCTAATCATACTTATCGTTGGAGGAAGAAGAAAGGGGTGGAAAGAACAGTGAAATGTCAACAACAAACGGATAGGTTTCAGATTCCATTCGTAAAATTGAGAACGAGTTTTGGCAAGCAAGTACGAAAAATTCCACATGATAAAATCAACATAAACGATTTATTACTGAGTTTATACACGCAAACCAACTCATAATAATCTTTTTTGTTTGTTTGTTTGTCAGAGTACTACTTTGAGAGGGGAAGGGAGTCGAGCGATCTTCAAAGCAACAGTTTCTCGACGAAGTCCATTGCTCGATTGTAAAGGTAAAGGAATCTGTCGAAGCGGAAATCTTCTTGGGCACGTACTCAATTGTCACGTCTACAATCTGCAAATTAGAGCAAAAACAAGGTTGCAAGTAGGGAAAAGATGGATAGGCTGCTAGGGAGAGACTAGAATGGGATGTTTCCTAGAGAATACAGATATTGAGTGAGTAAAGTATGAGATATTGAGTTGATTCGGGTGTTTAGCAAAAAAAATCCTTGATTGATCGAGAAGACTTCGGATGACAAACCAATATTTTTAAAAGTTATTTTACGAAATGTCACATAGGATTTGGTGTGTCAGAGTAATTTGAAGTGAACGTTCCAAGATCCGTATGCGTATTTCCTCACCAAGGGAAGGTCGGAGAAGTTGCAAATAGTGTCGGGCGAGCTCTTCGAGAGGTCGAGAGCCCAGCCAATTGCTGACTATTGGTTATAGGGCTGTTGCATAAGTCTTTTCCAATTTGGAGCCTCTAGTTCGAGCCCTTCTAACTCGCTTGAGGTAAATCTTTAAAATCTAGTTCATTAGTGTTGCTTAGTGCTTCGAGACAATATTATGATCATACTGTCGAATCGTTCCTTGCTTGCCTGGTTAGAGAATAATTGAAGAATTTATAAATGTGAAAAATTCCAGAAAAATCAATTTTTTTTCAAACCGCTTTTATTTCGTGGAGAAAAATGACTTCTTGTCGATCTCAACATTTCTGAGAAGCCCAACGGCTACTCTTCATTTTAGCGTTGAAAAGATTTTTGTACAGTCAGTATACACAGAGTAAAAAAATATTGAACCTGATCAACAACGAGTGACCACTGTTCACGGGATCAGCTTTATCTATTCGAGGTTTGGTCCTATCGAGCCCAAGTCGAGTGCGATCAAATCATCACATATAGTGCTCAGTTATCCTATGAAAGATTTGACTCAGCTTTGTTTCATCATTCGAAAATATGAGCTTTAAAAAGATTGCAATTTCAGGAGAAATTCCTTAAATTTTGGATTTCGAATGATTTCGGCCAAAGCTTGCATCTCTCAAACTAAGAATCCTAAAAATCTGTCATTGTGAGAAGTTATCACACTAGGGTTGGTCTTTCACATAGGCACTATAGCACGGAATTTTAAGCCCACTGGGCAACGAGACACATGCAAAAGTGTCAATTTTGATCTTCAATTTTCGCCTACAAGCTTTCAAAAAATGTAGGTCACGAATGGTTATTCAGCTGGCGATTACCAAAGTATACTAAGTCAACACACATAGGTGCTACACATGAGTGAAGAGGATTTCCTTCTGGCTCTATCTGCAAAGATTTATGGCATGATAAACCAAATTCTGTAATTCTCACAAAACCGATTTTTGTTTTCATCGCCTGTATCCAAAGAGGCATGCATGGCAGATGTGTTAGCTTGTGATAGTATTGTAGCTCAGTTATTGCACTACACGCTAGTGGCATTGCTAAGGCCCTAGAAAATTTTTTGAAGGTGAGCAAAATTCTCAAAATGCGAGCTCGACTTCCGGTTGCGGTGTCTTTGGAACGTCACTGTTCTCGCGCTACTTGTCACACTGGCTCGACATAGTGTGCGCTAGAGAGAGGGTCCTAGTCCTAGCCCATAACAGATAATTTGATGAATATTGATCTTCAACAAAGGAGATATTTGATAAAATATGAGAGTGTTGAAATTGGAAAAGACTTATGCAACAACCTGATACTTCAGTTCGATACTATCCGGTTAAACTTCAATTCCTTGAAATTTTGCAGCTGATTTACTGATTTACTGATTTACTACTGGAGAGGAAATCTTCACTCACTCGCGAACTCGTTTCTCATGTGATCCTTCATGCTGGAGGTGATATCGATCATGATCGGGTCTGAGCACTTCAAACAGGTCTTTTTGATATGGGTTGAGTGCGCCTGTAAATATGAAACTGGCAATTCATGTAAGAACTGGATTACTCTCTCCTTTCTCAGCACCGTGTCCACCTCTTCCAGTCCCACATCCACTCTTCAAGTTCCTTGATCTGACAATCCGAATTCTTTACACAAGTTCTTTGATCTTGTTTCTTTGATTCTACAACTTTGACAGCGGGCGAGAGATCGACTGATGTCATTGCGACGCTGAAACATATTGTGATGGAACTCCTAAGCGAAGGCTCGTTTTGTAGAATGGTCTTCTCTACTGGAGGCAATGAGAGTAATTGTTGAATAATGAGTGAGTTTTCCTCAATCAGCAAAGGAAATTGCATAGCGCGGGAGGACGTAATCAAGAACAGATTGAGATCAGGCACTCCTCGGGAGAAGAAGTGAATGTTGAAAGTAGCTTGCAGAAAGAGAGTTTAAGCGAGGAGTGAGCGAAAAAGAAGCGATCCCCTTCCGAATACGCAGATTCGAGCTAATCATACTTTCGATGGAAGAAGATAGAGTGGAAAGGACGTACAATCGAAAGTCAACAGCGGATTTCGTAATCTGATTTCACGTTGTCTGGGGTTCAATCGAGTGAGGAATTCAAAAACAAACGGAGAAAAGCAAAAAGCAAAAGTTCCCAAACAGTTGAAATGTCCTCACGGTTCATAGATTACTACAGAAGTGACTCACGTCAGAAATTTGAAAACTGTTATCTTGACAACATATTGCATTTAAAGCGACAACAACCGGCAAATCTCTTCAATAGAAATAACGAAGGGAATAATGCCATTCCAAATCATAGACAACGGCATCCGTCGGCGATTCTTGATTGTGGGCGCCGAGGTTCGTCACACTCTCCTAGAAATATTGCCAGCAGAGCCCGTTATTTCGAACCGATATTCCATGCATGGGACGAGAAATATCTAACAGTAGCAGCCATCTAATGCTGCTACTAAAACAACACAGTGTTACTTGAGTATCTCGTTTACTCGCAGGAAATTCTCACTTCTTCTTCTCCCAGACGCTAGATAAGGTCCAACTGAAGTATCATGCAATCGAGGAGCAACTTGACCTGCAAAATAGTTCAGCATACAATGGATATTGCGCGAAATTCCGATTGATGATGGCTTGAACAGGAGCCCAGCGCTAATCGAATGATTCACTTGACAAATCACTAACAAGTTATAGAAAATCGATGCTGTGATGTTCAGTGTAAGTGGAGTGTAATCAGCAATGACAAGATTGCGAACTTACTGTGGTGACTTCATGTTGATGGCCCCGGAAGCAACAATCGAAATCGAAGAGGAGTCGATTCTCCTCAAAACCGCGAATGATCTCGGCAAGCTGCGGTTTGTGAAGTAAAGAAATGCGGCTGTGGTTAATAAATTTGGCTACAGAGATGCCAAAATCAATGCTAAAATACATGAGGAGTAGCGAGAGGAAAACACTGTGTTTTACGAGTTCATTCTTTCATTAGGATAACGGCCTCAACGAGCTTAGTCAGTACTATGCAAAACATGGTACTTGACTAGTTCTCCGGAAGAGTGTCTATCCTCCATCCACCCCGACCACCAACCCTGCTCTTGGAAATATCTTATTAGGAATGAGTGAAACTCAACCATTCTTCCGGGGAAGTAGACAAGTGCCGAATTTGTTTGGGTTCCTGTAAATTACCTTAATGCTGTGTTCCTAGCTGTACGATCTCTCATTAGTAACTGCACCTCAGTCGAGGTTGAGGTTATTAGGACACGTGAGAATAGAACTGAATGCGTATCGCTGTCACATTGGAGAGTTGGCATGACGGAATATTGACCGAATTAGAGTGTCAACAAGAGAAAGAGATGAAAGATCGGGGAGCCTTACCCGAATCTCTCGATGCCAGCTAATCGGAGCTATCGTCGAAAGAGAAGATAGGAGAACAGAGGGATCCCGATTCGAGCATAGTGCTAATCCGTACTGGTACAACTACCTATTAAAGATATTTTTGCAATCATAAGGATAAGTTCAGCATGGATTCTGCCTCGCACTGGCGGGTCGTAAAACGTTACAGTTTTTATGCATCACATCTCTTCAACTTCTACTGAGGGACAGACAAACTTTGTCTGACAAAGATTTTTTTTGAGCGATGCAAACATGATAATTTACTTCACTAAAGAGCGAGTCGGCGCTTGGACTCATTAAATTGATTTTTAAATAGCTTTATCAACTGCTTCTTCGAACGAATACAATCGAAGAAATGTTGCTCCTATTTTACATGAGAATTATAAACACATATTTGCGCGAAAAACCTTAAGAGACGATTGAAATGGACGACAATTTCTTCGCTGATGGGAGAATATCGCTTCCACTCAAAACAACGCCCATAGGATACATGTCGTGGTCATGATTGCTTTTGCATTTTACGAAGTATATGCGATTGTAGTAATTAGGATAATCACAATAGTACAGCAGAGTTGGAGAAGGAGTGCAGAGAAAGCGCGTGTTGTCTAACGTGTACTTAAGGGGCTCACGGAGGGCTACAATAGTACCTACAGGGACTTGGTCAATATCGTCGCTAAACGTTATTCCTCCACGAATTAGATCAAGGAAATGGTTGAGAGGTGGAAAATCGCTATCTCCAAAAAGAGAGCACACTACTTCACCCTCAGCGAAAAGGAAACGAATCTGGAAATATAATTTTGAATGCAAGAAATTCAAAAAAATAACCTTAGCCCGACTGTCCATTGAGTTAGAAATTGCAGCCATCCGCTTAAAGAAACAGTTGTTCCAAAAATTATTTTTATTTTCCAATGGTGCGTACTAATTACTGTGCAAAAACAATAGGAGAAGAACAAACGAAAACTATTTCAAACCTGAGCTAGCAGAATAGTCGAGTTGCGAGTCATTATATTAACATTCTTTTCGGCCAGTTTTGCCAGACAATCAGCCAGAGGGAATCGATTGAGATAGTCAACCTGTCATTATCATGATCATATTATATAAAGGTTTAAGATACTAGATAATTGTTTCAAAGGAACTAGGGCAATGTTGTTTGATTCTATAACAGTCTATATTTAGAGAAGGTTTAAAATTCAGTCGTTGAAACTAAGGTTTCTTTCCGTTGAAACAAGTTGAAACTAAAGCTTATTATGAAAAGATAGCTATCGTCTTCATAATATTCATAGTTTGGAGGTAACAAATTAGGCTCACCACAAGTTTATCATCCTTGAGGAAATCGGCCGCTTCTATAAGCCATTCGAAAGAGTCCTCTGAGGCACCTGTTGTACACATTGTTCTTGCGATTCCCTCAACTTTCTTGAAAGGCCCGAGAAGCAAGAACCGGTCGAGCAATTGAAGCAGTCCGGGAATCAATCCGGGAAACAATTCTACAAAGACGCTTCTTCATCCACCTCATTAATGAAAAACTTCAATTTCACTATGCTCAACAAAACGCCTACAGTGAATAAATAGAATAAATAGGCGAAATAGACTTCCGTATGTGAAAAATGACCCGTCAATTCGAAAGTGAAATAAATAAATACTCACTCATGGTTCGATCAATCTTCTTAGGGAGAATACAGAGTGAAAGCACTGCTTCATAATGGCGTTCATCCACATCTCGAATCTCGATTATATCTTGATCTTTCTCAGCAAACTTTTGGTAGAACATGGCTGAGAAGTAGTCTGAGCGAAGAGATAGAATCTGAATAAATCTAAAGTTGCCCAATGTTTGCCATTATGAAATCACAAAACAATCGTAAAGACCATTTCATGAGAGTATAAAAGTTGTTTCTTGTTGAAATGTTTCAAATAAAACGAAAATAGAACCTCTTTGGGTGCCGACATCTTAGTTCCAAATTGCAATACTTTCGAAGAAGAGTCGTTTATGAAGTCGAATAAATCACCTTCCGCTTTGCCCCGAAATTTAATAGGAAACCTAAAAGCGCTGAATAGAAAAAAGAATAGAAAGAAAAAACTAACCAATGCTTCTCGCTTCTTCTCACTTCGATGCGAACAGTAGTCACCAACTCAGGATGGGAAGACAGAGTCTCCACAGTACCAAATCCCACGATCCGATTCTCTCCAACGGAATACGCGAGTTGAGGTCCGAATCGAAAACGAGCAGTATTCTGTGACACATTTGACATCTAAAATTGTGACATTAGAAATCAGAAATTATCAATAGTCCCATGTCGGATCAACGCAAATTTTACGTAAAGAGATATTTTAGAAAATTAAAGAACGAGAAACGAACATTCCAGTCGGTTTCTCCAATCGTCATGAATAAGGATGACTCGAACAAAGTGTACTTCTCCTCTTCGGGATAGCCGAAGATCGCACACATCTCATCGAGATTTGTCACGAGTTTGAGCTGATCGATATCTTGTTGGAATCTAAATCACTTAATGTATAATTTTCTTTAGTCCCAACGTGTCCACTCTGTACATATACGAAAGTTTAATGATTCGATATAATAAGCTGTCAATATCAACCTACAGATGCCTTTGATCGTAGTACAATTCTAGCTTGAGCTTCGCTCCACTGGCAAGGAAGAGAACATGCACGGATACAGGGGCATTCAGCCAGTCCTGTTCAAGTTTGAATCAATTTATTACTTCTACTAACATCAACTCTAGAGAATTAGCCGGGCAGAGAGCCCAACTGTTAGCAAAGCTAACTATTGCCATGGTCATACGGCACATCAGAACAGATCAGTGTCTAGTACGTTGGGGATTGAGAGCACTCACACTGTTGACAGCATCCTCATGATCATCCATTCCCTCCCAAGCAAGTAGTTGATCGAGATGGACAGTCACAGCTTGTGAAACCTGACCAGAAATCGAAACTCAGGCAATGAATAGTAAGGAAAAACGCCAAGGCCAAGTGACAACTGACTACTGAGTGTTTACAAGTGGGCCATTAGGGCTAATAAATGCAAATAATGAAGAAAAACTTACCAAACACTGCGCGAATAGGAACAAAACTGCCGTTCGTCAACACGGGCGAATTAGGAACTGTAATTAGAGAAGAAATGATAGAAAATCAAGATTTCAATAACCATACACGACGAAAATAGCGGTGAATATCATTACAGCCATCTCCTTGCTTTGAACAAGGCCACAATGACTACGTTCACTGTTCTAATGCAAGCTACGTTTATGCTGAATGCCTAAGACAAGAAAAATAATGAAAATGATTAACAGAAAATGACTATTAACATGAATGATCAAATTTGCAAACGAAACTGCGGATATTTTAGTGTTCCACGCGTATCTCGAGAACGAAACTTTGTGCTATAAGGAGTGAGAGTTACAGGGAGGTTTCCTGATATCAGTGGAACAGAATATTCTTCTCAACGATATGTTATACGTTTTTTGAAGGTTTTTCTATGAATTTCAACTTGCTGGCTTATTTAAAGGCACATATATACAAAATACTTCCCTCGCTCTTAACAATGAGTTATTTGAACAGCTCTTTGTTACTGACAGTCAACCAATATCACTAGACAAAGTGAGCGAGCGAGGCTTGCTTTCTGATATTTCGGTATATCGATACTTTCGCTTCTTTATATCAATATTTTCAACCTCGAAATCTCGGCTTTTTCAATATTTTTCCCTTGATCTCGTTGATTCCCCGCAGGAGCATCGACCTTATTCAGCATGGTATGATCACTTATAAACCCTATTATTCCCTTGGTGCACGAGACGATCTAAACAATCGAAGATGCAAACATCGATGAGCTATTGTTGTTCTTTCGTACTTCAAACTTGAACAACTCGTGAAACGCATTGTGAACAACTCGATCCGGTCAAGATATGGAAGTCAAGATGAAGTCTGGGACACGAAGTAATTCAATATTATTTCAAAACTGAGAAATATTTCGGATTCTGCCATATTTTCTGTTCGAATTCGATCAGCATTATATTCTCAATGTCTAAAGTTTACCTGGTTAAAGGATCATTATTTATTAATGCAAGCGAAATTCCTAAAGTCACAATCCGAACTTCAAGAGCTCATTTCTTAACACTGAATAACGTCTTCTCACTCGCAAGAAATATATTTTACTCTGGATAAGAGCATTCAAGTTGTGTTATAACGTACCGTGTCAAACAACATACCTAGTCGGCGTGGCGTAGAATGCATTGGGCATAAATGCTAAACTGGTACTTATGTGCACTGATTGGCTCTCCGTAATCGGCCCATGTAGTATGATGGTTGGTACTCCACGTTGTGGCCGTGGCGACGCTGGTTCGCTTCCAGCAACTCTCTTCGGCCGATAGTTTGATTACTTCTTTCTTCTTATCGCGTTTTACAGTATCTTCTGTTGATTCTGACGCAAAACTTAGTAATACTCCTTGTGTCTTGGCGCTTTCTAATCTAATCTTGGCATATCAACAGAACGTCCATTACTTGATGCAATCATGACTAGGGCTCTTGTCATCAGTAAAGGCTCTTGTCAGCATCCTGATGGGTTACGGTAGTCACCTTGGGATACCGTAATCTGATGGGGAATACTGTATCCCGAATGATTAAGTTAGTCACCTTGGATACCGTAATCTGATGGGTAATATTGTATCCTGAATGGTTACGTTAGTCACCTTGGGATACCATAATCTGATAGGGAGTACTGTATCACGAAGGGTTACGGTAATCTCCTTGGGATACAGGATTCTGATGAGGAGTACTGTATCCTGAATGGTTACGGTAGTCACCTTGGGATACCGTAATCTTATGGGGGAATATTGTATCCTGATGAGGTACGGTAGTCACCTTGGGATACGGTAATCTGATGGGGAGTACTGTATCTTGATGGGGTACGGTAGTCACCTTGGGATACGGTAATCTGATGGGGAGTACTGTATCACGAAGGGTTACGGTAATCTCCTTGGGATACAGTATTCTGAT